>VYXB01006417.1:629044-782430 GCA_013397135.1 Pachyramphus minor | reverse complement strand
TTAAAAAAAAAAAAAAAAGAGAGAGAGAGAAGAGGGGGGAAGAAAAGAAATAACCAGGTCTTAAGCAAGGCAGCAAAAGCTGGGCTTTTAACTCTGCACTGTGCCCAGGGAGGAGTCCCCCACAGTCACGCGTGGGCATCAGAAAGAGAAAGTGCAAGGCGATTACTTTCTCAGCAGCATTACAGCAACTTGAGGCATGTAAAGCGAATGAGCAAAATTCAATGCATAAAGGAGAGGGAAAGCACAACTAGCAGACTGTATCCAACTCTTTTGCAATTTGACAAAAATAAATGCCATTTTAAAAACAAGTTGGAAATTCTGACAGAATGAGAGAGGAGTTCAGAGATGAGTTCTAGGGGTTGATCCAGGCATGCTTGTATTTGTGCTAATAAACTAGTGGGTAGGTTCTCTGCCTACAAACACTATTTGATGCAAACAAAACTCAGGGCAGTGATGGTACCTCCCCTATTGACTCAGCAGAAGTTACTTAGCACTCAAGGACCTGAACTCTCATTCCTGCTTATGTCTCCTATGGCTGCCAGGAGAAAATGACGAGTTACAGATATCAGCAAAGCTCTTTTACAGACAGAGGCTGAGCTGGGAGCCCACCATCAGGGCAATGACTTGAGAGAACACATCACAAATGCTTCTGCCATGGTCCCCATTAATAGATGTAGGGGTAATGGTCCTGGATTTTCCCATATTTAATCCCTACAGGTTCTCCTGTTAGAGCCACAGTCTGGCAAGCCCAATAACATTTCCAGCCTGCAGCTGATTCTCCAAGCCTGCATCAGGTTCTAGATATTCATGATCTCCAGTAGAACCTTAATAAATAGGCAGTTTCATAGCAAAAGGACTCAAACACAAGGCAGCTTCTGATGAATACCAGGGGAAGGGTGGGGAAGAAGAGGGAGAACAGTAGGCAGAGAGAGGCAAAACAGCTTTTACTACACTTGTACTTTTGGCAATATCTCCTACAATCAACCCTAGGACCATGCCCAGCTCTGCTGGCAGAAGTACCAATGCAGACAGAGTACCATATCTACCAGCCTTCTTTTTAACATACTGCTAGGCTTGCTTGAGCTGAGATGGTAAAGAAATTGTGAACTTACAAAGAAGAGGATAAAATTCTTAGGCACCAAGCCCATGCTGAACTCCATGGTTCTTTGGCTCAGTGGTTAACAGTACCTGAATTATTTAAGCTAGTTTAGGCATGTCTACACCACACTGCAGCTGCTGCTATTGCTGGGGTCAAGAAAGTTAGTTCAACAAAAGCAGCTATCCCAAAGCAAGGTAAGGACCCATCATATAGCCAAGGTCTCAGTTCAGTTGCAGCTATTGATTGTAGCAAGAAAAAGTAATCTCCTCTTTTTGGGCCAAATCCTGCTGCATGCTTAATTTACCTCTTGCCAACATATTTTGTGTCTAAGCTGTTAGGATTCAGTCAATGAGTTTTTTTTAAAAATGCCCTTTTTGCAGGACAGGGGCCTGATGAAGCAATGGGCAAAGACTCATGATGTTTAATTATTTTCCTCAGCTGAGCTACTGTCATGTGTGAAGTCTGGCTTGTCACTTTACTACGGCTGCATATGCCCCAGCTTTAAGAAAAACAAGAGATAACAATACTTAAAACTGTGCTTTAAAGCACTTTGATTTCTACAGGTGAAGACCTACAAATGAAGAAGGGGAACACAGAAAAGTGTGAGCTTCGGTGTGGAAACACATCCTCAGTTGTCTCCTGGATTCTGGTCCTTCAACTAGTTGGATCAGATCTCAGATCAAAAATTACCTGACAAACAAAGAAAAATTTTATTTCTCTCTTCTCATTTGGGCTGACTAATACAAGATATTTTGGGCTTTAATATTAAAAGTTGTAAAACATTTTACATTTCCCATTGCCATTGGAAGGAATTTTACACACTCAGTACACAGAATAATGAAGCTGAGACATAGTAGAACAAGGTCGCAAAACATGGGCACCTAAATCCAAATCTTTTGAAAAACTCAGCTTTAACAAATGTGTAGTCACTAGATCCTGAATGTGTTACCACTTTCAGACTGTTATTCGCTGTTCATATTGCTGACATCTAAAAGTTCTTCAAATGCCACTCCGTCAAGCTTTGTGTTTTACAGAACAGGATTGTCCCTGTCCTGTCACACTGTTATAGGCCAAATTGCTGCCACTGTGGGAAAGCCCACAATGTACTCTAAATCACAAGAACTCTTTGGGTGTATCTCAAACAGGTGGCTAGAAAGCTCTGTTCAGTTCTTAGATCCATGTCCAGTGCTTATCATTGGCATCCCATATCCACACAGTAGAGCAAGACCTGGGCATACATTAGGCCCCCATTCTTCCACTTTCTGCATAGAGAATGAAGGAATGAGGACTTGACAGCATGCCATAGTTAGCTAGTGTGAATGAACCTTGAACGGAGTCAGCATTGCTCCATCCTTCCTCTCTGCCTTTAGACAGCAGGATGTATGACTTTAACTGCTCCCCAGTGGGGTACCCAGAGATCCAGAGAAGATCTGCGTTAGATAAAACTTCAAACACAAGGTCCCTACCCCCACTGCCAGCACCCTTCTGCACGAACACCACTTAATTCCAGACTCCAGACCCAGGGCGAGGCAGGGAAAGAATCCAACAGCAGACGCCATAAGACTGAATGCCCAATCAAAACACTGCAAAAAGAAAGCCAGAAGATTTCAAAAGCACCCTCAGGTACATTAGAAATAAAAAATGGGAGGGGGAATCAACATTAGTGACTTGTAGACCCTATAAAGGCTCAACTCTTTCCTTGAGGCACAAAAGTATAAGACAGTATAAAGTGCAAGTGTACCTTTACAGTATTTTCTACTTGTTGTTTGGGAAGGTATTTTTTAAATGCTTCTTGCTAGGGTCATTTTCATCATATGCCTGTATTTCAGTTTCAGAGTCTCAAGTCTATGGTAGAGGTAGAATCTCAGAACTTACTTTTCTTCAAACAGTTTGAGCCTTGCACATATAAATCTGGGCAGAATTCACCCAGGTGCATACAAGCTATTATAGAGGAATGCAAAATATACTTTCCTTTTAATGACAAAGAAACCCAAATATTCACAGATACCTTTTTTAGACAGAGGCAAAGCAAAAAAGGTTGAAGCTTGAAAATACTGATCCAATCAATGGAGTCTTCCAATTCCCTGAACCCACATGTTAAACCACACAGATAATCTTTATCCCTTCTCCTGTGAGCCTCAAGATGCTTTGGTGCACATCTGATTTATGTGCTGTAAGTTTAGAGCTCAGAATCACTGCTGCTTTTAGATCAGGAAATGCAGGTAAGAATATAAGTATTAAAAGATAAACTGAAAGTCAGCTCTGCAGTTTCTAAGGCTAGCCACAAACTATGAAGAATAATTGTAACACACAACGAAATATTTCTTCATCAGAGTCACACTACTTTGAAAGAGCCTAACAAACCCAACATTTCTGAATAGCTGCATTAGTGCTCTGCTGGCTTTAGTGAGGTGTGAATTGCACAGATTTCAAACAAGGACTACTTAAGCACCAAAAAAGATACTATAAAATCATAAATTTTTTTACATAAAGGAAATTAACATTGAAAACCACGCTTATCCAAGACTGTGAAAATAGCAAAATAAGACCTAAAAGATAAAAGAATTAAAAAGTTTGAGTAGCAACTTTCTTCTGGATGCTTGGCACACATAGTACGACTCTCAGATCTGATTTAATAGGTAGTTAAATATACTATGCATTGTGATACAAAGCAGATACTCTGAAAAACAATACGCTCAAGAGGGAAATGCTGATATTATTGCTAGGAGTTTAGCTGTTCTATTTCCTTACGTCGTTTTAATGCTGCAAACTTCATATTGTTTCAATGTTCTTATTCTGTGCTACCAATATCCACAGCTGGACTCTTTTTTTTGCACACACTGAAGCCAAAGTTCATATGTTTGCATCCAGTTCCCTCCAGGATGGTGCATACCATGTTGCCATGTCAAGCCTCTCCCATCAGCAGGGGAAGTTACACTGCTCAGTTAATACTCTTGTAAACTTTGCTCCTTCTTTAGTTCCTATATGTTTTGCTATTTTTCCAGAATGTGAAAAAGGCTAAGATGTGAACAGAAGTCCCCTACCAGATTTAGCTATTTCAGCTAAAGATGTCACCACTCTCCAGCTGCCTGCCAGCTGAAGATTACGACTCTGATAGCTCTTTGACAGAGGGAAACCTGCAAACTTTCTAAACAGCTACAAGTAAAACACATCAGGCTAGGACTAAGGAACTTTCCTGGTTTAGGCAGCATGCAAATATATTATTTCATTTTCAGAGCTGCAGACAGAGAAAAGTCTTCACCTGGCATAGCTATTTGTAGACTTAGACTGTGGAGAGGCACCATCTGTGGCTGCTCAAGCAGAGGTTATGCCATTGGCTTTAAGAAGAACGAGAGCAAGCACAGAGGAATGCTCCTCTCCCTTGTTTTGCTGAGTCCACCAGTAATAACAACGCACTAATGAAAAATAGCTTGGCTTGAGCAACAAAACACATACCAGAGTGCATTCAAAGACTATCCAGAGCAAGCATTCAGTTCTACATGTACACACAGAAATAAAATCTGATTTAACTAAAGCCTGCAAGCACTTAGACAATCATATGCTACATTACATTTAAATACACTACCTTTTGTCAGTCTATCACATACAGTATGATAACACACTCCCTTCTACCTTTGCCTCACTTAGATCTCTCCTAAACTTTCACTACTACTGCACAGCCTTTGCCTAAAAGGGCTTGTGTGTTAACATCCAGCAAAAATCAAAAAATGAGAAAAAGATCTCTTGGGTGTACTCCTGCCTAAATTATGTAACCACGATATTCACTCACTGGAAACCACCATCAGCTCCTTCAAACTGCGGCTGCAATGAATTTCTTCAATGCTGGGCTGTCAACTCCATCATTTGGGCAAGCACATTCTAAACTTTCAATTTGCTGTGGGTGCTCTGAAGAAACTCCTCACTGTTGTTGTTGTTCAGGACCTTGTTTAGCACCAGCAAGTCCACACCTGTGCTGGCAGGGCATTAGCTGTGCACTCAGACAAATCTCAAAGCAACCCGGCAGCCTACTAAGGTCAGCTTCAGGCAAGAGATACTGTTTCATGTTCTCAATGACCTTGGCCGTGGTGGGGAAGGAAAGGAAGCATGTTAAGCTGTCATAATAGAGCTGGTAGCGATTTTGATAGCAGGAGAAGGAGGTCAGAGTGAGATTTAAGCCAGTTTTGGTGCCAGATCAAATAGAGACCGGGATTGCCAGAAACAGCTTCCCCTTGGGTTCTTGTTTTGTTTTTAATTTAGATTACTTCAGACAGCTTCTACGGAACCCAAACAACTATGTTATAACCACAGACAGGCCTAACCATGATGTCTGGCTCCAGATCTAAACTCCTTACAGCCAGACTGATAGCTCAGCTCCCCAGAAAAATCATCACCATTTTCCAAATGCGTGTGTCAGGGGGGCTATTAGTGCTCTCTCGTCTCTCCAGGGAAAGGTTCCATGCTCTTTGTGTGTCTTGCTCGATTAAAAGATACATTTAAAAAAATAAAAATGAAGGCAAATAACTGATTAAGTACCTTAAAGGAAGGGGATGTTCTATCTGCAGGCACCTAGATGAGGAATAAGCTTTTCCAGGAGAAGCCCTATGCATGCAAGCTATGAGATGTGCCACGTAAGTTCCACAGCTTCCAAAGAGAGGAAAGACCAGTTCTGCAGCTGGTCTCTTATGAGCCCCTCCAAAGCAACACCATCGATCTCAGTCCTGTCTCATCTCCCAGCCACATTAATTGTGTCTGAAAGAGCCCTCACCCCTGCCCTGAGGTTGGGATTCTCACTGGTCTGAAGGAGAAACTCTTGCCCTTGTCAAAATACCATCACCCAAGTATCATTCAGTATATCTACATCAGGTGTCTGTGGCCAGGTGCTGGCTGTGGGGTGGCTGCAGGGTGGCCTTTGTGAGGAGTGGCCGGGGCTGCCCCGTGCTGGACACGGACTGTTCCGGAAGGTTCCAACCAATCCACCCCAGGGCACCTCGGCCAAGATGGTAGTTGGTGCCTGGGGAAAATGTGTTTAATAAAGGGCAGAAAACACTGCAGAGGTGAGAAGTGAGAAATGGTTCCACAGACACACAGGACAGAGTAGAAGCAGGGGAGGAGGCACTCCAGGTGCCGGAACAGACAGTTCCCTGCACCCCTGCTGACACCACGGTGCAACAAGTGGATATTTCTAGTAGGAATTGTAGCTTGCAGCTGGCTAAGAACAGCCCGCTGCAATGTCTCACAACAGATAGAATCTGCTTAGTTCAGTAGCTCTCCCTGTGCACCTGAGACCTAGGCAAGCAAGTGCTCCTGGCCAGGTGATCTCTGGCTGATGTTGCCAGGGCTCCTGTGCCACACCAGGTATGCCACAGGGACAGGTAGGAAGAATACAGGCCACTTAAAATAACTCTGAACAGCACTAGTAACTGTCTTGATACCATGGGAGAGACTACTCTCCCACACAGATCACACCGAAACCCTACCTACAACTCCTGACCAATGAGGAAATCAAACCATTGTGTATGGGAGGTACTTAAGGGCACATATGACTTTCACAGACACAGCAATATGTATGCAGATGCCTGCCTCAATTCCCTCGCTGGCAATGAAGTTCTGCCACCATAATATCACTCTGTCACTGTGGGTAAGTCAAACACGAAATGGTAAGCTAAGCATTACCCTCACAGAAGTCTCTCTAGCACATAAAGCTATGACAAGGTTCACTTGTACCCCTAGGGGAACTGGAATCTGTATTTCCAGCTAAAGCATCTCAGCTCTGTGCCATCTAAACCCACTTCTGAATCCACTCTATCATTGCAGGCCCTTGGCAGAGAGCTATAACCCCTTGTAATGTGTTGAATGTGCACAGACCCAGGTAATATCCCTCTCTCCATTGTCTCTCTTTCCTTATGCTACCCATAGCAAGTTCTGCTGAACTTTGGCTCAGCTTCATCTTAGAAATAAGTGAGGTGGTTTTCCCCTCTTCAATGCAATTCTGTTGCAGTCTCCTTTGCCTCCACACTCCATCAGCTCAAGTACTTCTTCATCTCAGCATTACCAGTCACCTGTGAAAGCTCTCCTGACCAGGACAATTCCTACTCTGCACCCTGGAGTGCCTTAAAACTCAGAGTATTTCCTCTTCAAGACAGTGGAGAGAGGGAAAAGACAGTGGAGACAGTAGAAAAAGGGAAAGAGCCTTTTCTTTCAAAGTAGTTACCCATATATGCAATAAAAAAGGGTTTCACAGAATGGTTTAGTGATCCCTTCCTCTGCTCTCCAGGGAGTCAGAAACTCTTTTCCTCAGCACTGAGCTCATCCCAGATGGAGGAGCAAGGCTACAGCACACAGTGAGTGGACATGCTGCAGGGGAAGTCTGCGCAGCAGCATAGCTTTACTGTTTGATTCAGTCACTCAGGATTTGGTCTGAGGATGCTTTGTGCTGAGAGAACATTAAAGGAAGGCCACACACATGGTCCCAGCAGAGAGGTGGCAGTGTCAGGGAGTGTCAGGATAAGATGCCAGGTGCTCAGGCAAGCGCACCACAATTGTCCCCACAGACAGACGGAGCCACGTGCTGCCAGCCAACAACCTGCGAGTTTGAGAAAGAGCCAAAGCTCCAACAGTTTCTCTGCCAACAGTCTTGGCATGTGCCACAGAGAGCAGCCCCCCTTGCAATGCCTTTGTGGCCTGCTCCCCCAGCTCCTCCTGTTCCGTGCTCCTGGAAGTGCTATGGATCACTTCTGGGCACAAAGATGTCCTGCAGTTCATTACAAATAGTCAAAGCTGTTGGAACCTGAGCTGGAAAACAGGTATAGCACAGTCTACATCAAGCTATATTATCCTCCATACTCCTCTCCTCCTCCCCACCACCCTCCTATCCCCTGTAAAAAGATTTCTCATTCACCAAGGTTTAACAGTGAGGAGGGGAAAAATATTTGTCAAATTCTTGATCTCAAGTGGATTTACCAAAAGCCCCTTGGAAACAGCTGCTTGAGGAAGATTTCTGTCGAGCCCGTGTTCCAGATGCAGACATTTGGTTGCTCAGTCCCTTGTTGCCGCTTTAGTCTGTGCTTTTGCCACACCTGGACCTGTCCTCACCTGGAATAACCAGTCCCTTCCATCGCTTCTGCCTAAGGCCGTGCTGCTGTTGGGAGGTGAGGCCCAGCTCCTCATCTGTTCCCTCCCTTGAGGAATGTGTCATGGCATGGCCTCACACACACTCACTCATACGCGGCCTGTCTGTGACTCCCCACTGAGCATAGAGAGCAATCACAGTAGCTTCTTCCCTGACACATCACGTACCAGAAAACTGTCCTGTGCTTACAAGCTTGGGGAAAAAACCTCCTTTATCACTTATGTGCAACAATGAGCTCTGTGCCAGAAGTGTTGGATTCAGCCCGCTGTGAGTTTGCGAGGCAGGGTAGCAGTATCAGAGCACTTTGCAGCCAGGTAACAGGAACTCCAGCAGAAGTCCCATTTTTATGTCACACAGCAAATAAACGAAACTATAAGGGGCTACTTGAGCATGCTCTGAACAAGCTGGTTTGGATTTTAGCAGAAGGGTAGCCTCATTCATGTGGCTTTTTAGCCCATTGTGTAGACTTTATATCCAGATGAGATCCAGGATATTAATTAAAATACAGAGCACCATGAGATTGTATTTGAGTTATCATTGCATGCTGCTCTCCTGTGCCCTGTAAATACACCTTTAGCATAGACAAGAACAGAATCTCTCTCTTTTGAATACATGCGCCTTACCATGAGATCCTGGGATACATTTGTGTGGTGAAACCCCAAGGAAACTTGCAGGACAGACTAGCACCTTCTTTTTGGAAGCCTGTTCTCCAAAGCTGTTGTGCAACATGTGTGTCGTTGTCCCAAAGAAATTTTTTCTTGCCACATTATCAGATGACACAATTTACATTTTTAAATTTGTGGAAATGGGATGTTAGAAAATATATGGTCTGCAGAATTGTTTTCATATCTCCTTCTTAATTTTTCATAGAAAACAGATCAAGTTTTTAAAAAAATTTAATTTATTTTTCACTTTCTCACAGGTCACTAGGCAGAAAATAAGGCTCTAATTTGGGGGCAGGTGGATTGCTGGTTGTAGCCATGGGGTATTTCATATTTCTCAAGTGTATTAGCAAATTCCTCTAGAAAATACTTTCTTAAATCTCCGTGGTTCTCTCACAAAATTTAACAAAACACTGAGTTTTTGAGGAATTATTTGGAAGTCTTTTATGTTAACTACTATTGTTCTGAATGGTGGAAGCAATTTGGAGAAGTTATTACTCACTCTGGAAAAATTTAACCAAAGTGCAAACAAGCAAATAAGACTTGACACCAAAAGCCACGAGGAAGCAGTCCCTTGCCCTGAACTGCTCACCAGGTTCTCCATAAATGCAAACTCTTATTTCAGCTCCTTCTTCAGAATGTGTGAATCTGTTCAGGGAAACTACTTCACTGGTACATTATGCTTGCAAAATGTTACTATTACCCTTGCAAACATTGTTGAGTGAGTCACGGACAACCTCAGTGGCCCACGTAATGGCAACACTGTAAATAAAATCCATTCAACCATTACCTTTATTTAGTGGTACAGAGCAAGCAAAAAGCAAGGAAGTTCATGGACAAAAACGTCATTAAGGTTGTGCCATGACAGAGATGACTACATAGGTACTGTTCATCTCTCAGACTTAGTGTTTCCAGATGCCTCATAAATGATAATTTTTAATTCAACTAATTACAGGCACGCCACGGTGACTCCCCAGACAGACTTGTAGTTCTTTTAGGTTATTGTTGTTATTATTATTATTATTATAAGCAGTATTCAGAACCTGGGCCCTTTGACACTAAACACCACACATATATAAGTATGCAAATATGGTCTTTACTGCAAATATTTTGTAATTTGAGGCCTAGTCAGCATCATTTTTGTATAAATGTAACTATCCCACTTCACAGGAGTGGTTTTATGAGAATATTGCACTGAACAAAGGTATGTAACTATAACCACATTTATGTTAGTCTAGCTTACATCTCCAAAGAAGCTATGCTGAACTAAGTATGCCATACCAAAGTAATATTCATGCCAGAACTCTACCAGTTTGACTTTACTGGGATCCAAAATCACAGTGAAACCAGTACTCAAAGAGTCTAACGAAAACTGGGGCACACATAAGTTAGAGGGTAGAAGATACAGTCAGTATAGACATCAGCAATTTTACATCTGCACTACAACTTAACTCCTTTAAGAATCTTCTATCTGAAACAAAGATGCCTTGTTTCCAATAGGTTTCTCTGTTGTGTTTGACTGGCTTTTTAACTGCATTATACTGAGGCTGCACTGATACTCACCTCTTATTAAATTCCAGGGAATCCACATGAATTAGCAGCATTATGAAAGCCCAGAAAGAAAGAAGTTCATGCCTTACTATTTGCTAGAGAATCTGCAAGAGACACTGACCAACCAGTGGATCTCTGATGCACACACAGTAAGATGTGAGCCTCAACTGAACTCTTCTGTAATTGGGGTGTTTGGACAGTCCCTTCCCATGTGGATTTCCTGGACTCAACTAAGCATGAGCTCATTCTGTAGTCTTTCCCTAAAGTATAACAATAAGGTCTCTACCTGTCACCTATTTCATGTGACTTGTGTGAACTTAATGTGCAGACTTCTGATTGGGTACAAAATGCATTTGAAATTAGATAACAGATTCAAAAGTTACATAGACTTACCCACTGCAAATGCATACTCAGTATTCCATTCGAAAAGCAGGTCTAACAATAAGCTCAAGTTAAACTGACAAGGCATTTTTCTAAGGAACACTATGATCCCTATTTAATTTTCTTTAAAAACAAAACCAAAACAAAGAAACAAACAACACCAACAATGAAACAAGGCCAAAAAGAACTGGATATGGAATCAGGAGCCCTCACCTGTGCAGTGCTCAGCTTCCTCCTGCTTCACTCTTGTGCTGCCATAAACCTCCTTGCTGATGAGCATACCCCACCTCAACCCTGCTCTGACTTGCATGGAGCATAGGAAGAGAGTAGGCAAGGGCTTTGTGAGTGCTCCTGGATTCTGTAATTGGCAGCAGATTTAGGGCCAACAGTTTCCTTGGCCCACAAGATGTGTATGGGCTAGCAGCAATCTTTCACGTGCTGATAAATTGTCACTATCATGCAAACACCCCTGGAATTCAAAGCCAAATTATCTTTCTAGGTTTAGTGCCTCTCTTTAGAAGTTTCTCTGTTTCAAACCAACTCTCTTCACTCTACCTTAGGGCTTGAGGATTTGAGATGATGATGGTAGGCTGCAACTTGGATACCTTTTTTCCTTCTGTGCTATATTACACCAAGGAAGGTTGGTAGATCCTCTCTATGTTCTGAATTCAACTTCCTGCTAGACAGGTTTCTTGGAAGAAAATGCAGCAGACAGCTACATTCTCTAGAGTCAGACCACAGGATAAATAGCTCTGGACTGTGGTGGTCCCATATGAGGTATAAATACTATGTCTTTGTCTTATCACTCCCCCTCCTTTGCAAACCCAAAACACTTTCTCTGAATAATCACAATTGTACTGATTTCTTCCCTCTGCAAGGGAGCCTGGAGTCTGCATTGGTATTTTTAGGTAACCCACTTGCTCCATTTTCTTTCCCCTCTGTGAATAGATCCTTCCCTTATTCTAACCCATACTGCCACATACATTCCTTGTCTCTTTCTAGTTCTGGCACTCCTGGAACTGTAAATGCAGCACCTACTGCTTAGCTACTGAGGTACACTATCTCTTTATGCTGTATTTTTTGTGTCTGGACTCTCCCAGGGCTGAGCACACTATGACCAGAAGTACAGAGCTACGGACCACAAAAAGACCTTGATAAAAGTGCTTGAAGTATTATACAGAAAGCCAAGCAAAGATTCTGATTAGTATTTTTATGATTATTCATCAAAGCTGACAAAGATCCCGTTCCAAAGGAAGGGGGTAAGAGACCCAGCCAGCCAAGGAAGGTAACCTACAACTGAGGAAGTTTCTCATCCAAATTCTTTCCTGTTTCATAGTGACAGCTGGCATAAAATATCACTGCTCTGACATGAGGAAGCTTTGGTGCCAAATTTGTGAAAGTATGAAAAACAAAACCAGTAACAAGGCAGGATCAGTCAGTCCTTTTGTAGCTGTGTCCAACCCATGCTGCTACTGTCTCAAAGGAGTTTCCCCTTTGGTTCTAACCATATCCTGGTTTCTCATTCTTCTCATCTTCTGCTTTGGGAATCTTAGGAATGTCTTTTTACACATACCTCTGTCAGCCTGTGTGCTTTGTCCTACCCAAGTCCTTTTTTTTCCTCATGCTTTTCATTCTCAATTCCAGTCTTTCAATTTCTCTTTCCTTTTTATTTTGGCCCACAAACAACCCCCTTCCCTAGCATGTCAACAGCAGTGGGAAGTAACCTAATTAATAGTTCCTTGATAAGCTACCCCACACATGCACACACCCAGTATCCCACTGACAATTCAACAGCCCTCTCTCAAGAAAGGAAAATATTTCCATACTAATTAATAACAACATCAGGTATTTCTGGGCAGAAGGATCTGGGATTCCCATCTGAGCCTAGATCCCTCAAGCTGACAGAGCAATTGTACCTCAGAGTACATTTTCTTTCCCAAATCCTTGTGTCATTAACTGTTTACACTGTTCTACGTATCAAACATATTTTCAGCCTGGCTTGTACGTTAGCTGGTATCTCTGCAGTTGACTGAATTCCTTCAGCACTCAGACTGTGCCTCTCATTTAGCTCATAGCACTTATTCAGAAATCAGCGTTGCTTTCCTTCTCTGTTCTCCATCAGGATTCACATGAGCCAAGGACCTTTCCACGCTGTGGTTCGCAAAGGACACAGGTGCTACAAGATCCATTTAAAATGTCTCTGCTGCTTGACTTGCCCTGACATCCCCTTTCCTGTCTCTGTTTCTGCTACAATCACTTGCAAAAAAAATCAAGTGCTGTTTCTGAAGTATTTTACAGAGGACTAGTTCTCAGTGCTGAGTGATCTACAGCACAGATTTTTTTCCAGATGTAGTAGGATAGACCCACCCCTGTCTTCACCCAGGAGAACGGAAACGTAGGAAATGCTTCATTAAACTCTATGCTCAGAGATGGGATTCCAGAGAAGAGAGGGAGCATATGTGAATTTTGCTGTCCTGCCTTAGAATCACCAGAAAAGGGACCTATGTCTCCTGCCTCTAGAGGCAACCTGAGACAACATGACTAGTTGCTTCTTCTGCATCACAGAGGACCAAAAGAATGAAAACCTAATAAAGAGTGAGAAACACCAGTGCTTCTGAAAAAATGCAAAAGACAGAAATTTCCCAGTAAGAAAAAACAATACAAGTCCTATACCACCTATCAGCTCCTTAAAGATATGACAAATAAGCAAGAGTATTTCCTAGAAGCCCTATACAGACAGCATTGTGTTAGGGGACACCAGTATTGAAGCCAGACAGCCATAGTCATCACATACACTGAAGGACAGAGGGCTGTCTCCAGGAACTGTTGAAGAAACAGAAACACCAGCAGCAGATACAAAAAGGTTCACAGCATGCAGGAAGACACCCACAAGCACAGATCCTTCTCCTGCACAGAGTGAGCTGGAAAAATATTTTCAGATAAGAATTTAGACAAAATAAATGCACAAGGAGCACATTTACAAAGCAGTGGGTCAGTGAAAGGCATCTTCAAAACAGAGTAATAAGGAAGGAACAGTAAAGTAGAAAAAAAAAGGGAGAAAAGTGAGGTGCCTCCAGTTGTTCTGTCATGGCTGTACTGCCTACACAGCCTCCATTGCGTCACATACTCCACATGTCCACTTCCCATGCCAGCCTTCTTCCAAAGAGCCTTTCATCCCTCAGCTGCTGTCCAAGGCTCAGTGCATCCTCGCTGTCCTCAGTGCCTGCTTGGCCACAGTACGGCCCAGTCTCCCTCATCTCCAGAAACAACCATCCTTGTACAACGAAACACATTTCCATCCACAAGGCTGAAAGAAGGAAGGATGGGAGGAATGAAGGAAGAAAGGATCCCTCTTAAAGGAGGGGGAAGAAGGATGGAGACAGAGGCAAATAGGAGGGAGAGTGAAAGGGGCCATAAATTCCCTTCTAATTCCAAATAATTCCGATTACACGGATGAGTAGTTTTCAATCAGAAAGATAATCTCAAAGATAGATGGCAGGATAATTGCTCGTCGGCGCGACGTAAATATTGTGTCGTTTCTATTAATCTCAGCGAATCGGGTGTCAGGGTTGTCACTCATTCATCAAAACAAATTAAAAAAAAAACATATTAAAAAAAGAGAGAGGTGCTGGAGGGAGGGGGATGTGTATCCAATAAGCAGCTGAAGGCATGTAAGGTAATGAATGCTGCTACATGCTGTTTGCATTTTTGGTTTATAAAAGCTAAAGGTAACTCAGGCAGTAGGTCTTTATTAACCTCTCAGTAGGGACTGCAAGGGACACTGCTGCATGTAGAATAGAGCAATAGGGTGGCAGAATGGGACTGTGGTTACACAACGGGGGAAGGAAGTGGACAACACACCCTAGATATGGAGGTGAATAGTCTGGGATTAACAACAGACAGGAGGTACTGCAGAATCACAGCACCTGGGAAAAAGGACCCAGATCACAGTATAAAATAAAGCCAGTGTCTCCATCTGCCATGTATAGGAGTGGGTAGGGAATGGAGAGTGATGTGGGGAAGCCAGCAAGCAGGGCACACAGTGTCTTGGTGCAATTTTGCCACACTGGCTGCAGAATAACAGCAGGTCACTGCCCCACTGCTATATCAACCCATCTCCCTAGCATTGCATGCCCAGGCATTGTGCACTTCCTCTCCCTGTTCTTGCAAACTGCCTGGCCTCAGGCACCTTCGTCACAGCCCTTTGGTCCTCTAACCCTAATGTATCAGCTTAATTTGGTTCTGCTGACCCAGAAGGACCAATTCCCACACACATGCGAGCACTCTCCCCCTCTCCTGGAACCCCCTCACTCTGCCTGGGACAGTGCCCTGATCTGAGACCTAAAGATAACAGCTTGGGTCACACAGTGACCAGTCACCAGTGTTTGTCCAGTGACTGAACAGAGAAATTCCTCGGGAAGAATTATTCCACTCTGATATCCACTTCCTGAGGGTTGACGTTCTTCCTCCAGGTCAGGAGCCCTTGACTTGGCTTCTGCATAAGGGATTTTCTCTCGTGGGCGCTGGGCTGAAGCTACCACTCACACCACACAGCTGGCACAGTTTTACTGGTAGAGGGGAACAAGGAACCTCAAAGAAAAGGTTCCCCATATAACTTTTGCTTTATTCAAGGCCATAGTCACATCTTTTCAAGAATGAAAAATTTCTGCTCGGCAGTAGCCTCCAGCCATGCCATCCTGTGCTGCAGTTCACAAGACCTGGTGAACCAGTCAAGGCTAGATAGGCATTTGAACAAATTGCTTACCAAGTAAATTCAACCATGGGCAGGAGCAGTTTCATAACTGGGTAGGGAGTTATGAACCCCAAGCCAGGACTGTTTGAGCCTGCTGCTCGCTGCTGTGAGGCAACAGGGAGCCTTTTCAGTGCATCATGATCGTCTGTAGTCACTGAAGTGGTGCTCTTCAAACAAGTCCCCTCAGTTTGCTCTTGCCTATGTAGCATTTCTATGGGGCTTGAAGAAAACTGTTTCCTTTCCCTCCCTGTAGTCTAGAGAAGCCGAAACACTATCTGAAGCTTGTGCTCTTGACTGATGTGTCATAAGTACTTAGGGATGAAAGAAATGCAAAGGTATTATGTTTTTAGACCAGACTTAGTTTGTCAACCAAGACAAGTTTTGCCCTCCTGAGCTCCAGGAAGAAGCTGACAGGTTTTGGCTGTAAGTTTATCTTAGTGCTTTGCAAACAGCCTGCTAATACAAGGACCTGAACCAATGCCCAGGGGCTGTCTTCACTAAACGGATTTGAAAAATGCTAATGTTTCATCCTTGGCCATGTCAGTGTTTCTGTTCATTTACTGCTGATGTTTGCTAAGTGAATTTATTTATTTAAAAAGCTGTTCTATTGGTAGCTCCTGTTGAAAGTTGGAAAAAAATTGCCCATGAACATCTTCCTGCCAGGCTACAGCAGAACTGGTCCCAGTATAGGCCAAGATTCTTTAGAATTGAGTGCTGTTCCCAGTGCACAGTCCTCTGGGACAGAAGGAGCAGGGATACTTGTCCCAGCAATACAGTTAACCTGTCAATCCAGCCAGCAACGCAATATCCACTGGGGATTTCAGTTGCTTCTGTGATCCTGCCTTATCTCCCTACATCCCTCAGTGTGCCCACCGCTCAGTGAAATGTCACTTCTCTCTCCCCTTCTTCCAAGATGGAAGTGAACTTGTGTGCCTGGCAGGGCAGCTGACAGACATGAGCTGAAAGGCTGTCAAGGACCCACTGAAAAGCAGGCAAGCCACACTGTGTCAGATTTCGGGGTCTAACACTGCAGCTTTCTGTCTGCTCTCAGGCTAAGTCTAAATGGAGCCTTTGATAGGCAGCCAGGCAGCTATCATCACAGGGTCAGCCTCAGAAGCAGGAGGGTATGAGCACCTGGGAAGCACAGGCCAGTGAGCAGAGAATAGCAGTTGTATTGTAAGGCCAGGTACTTCAGGGAACCAGGAACACCAGAATCAAGCACTGGACAATAGGATAGACCAAGGGCATCCATCCAGAAGTCCTGGAGAAACCTCAGTTCCACAATGACTTCTCAGGGGTGAAGTGTACCACAAAACCAACCTCCTACTAACTCCTTGGTGCTCATTTCCCTAAGAAATTAGCCTAAAGTAGACTAGTTAAGGGGAAAGACTGCAAAGGCAATTATCTTCAATAAACACCCAACATCATTTTTCACTTCCCTTTCACTTGTACCAGCCTTTGACTTCCCCATGGCTGGAGTCAGAGCCTCTAAACATTTCTTGATGCTCAACAAGAATTTGCCTCCTCCCTGCATGTCACACCTTTCTCAGCGAGCATCCAAATGGCTCCCCACTGCAAATGACTGAGCTCACCCATAATGGATGTGAGGGAAGAATAAAACACCACACTGAAGGGAAGCTCCTCAATTCCCTCACTCTGTGGCCTGATCCCTATACCCAAGCAAGTTTGAGTTACAATTTACAACTATCAGTTAAATCTCTGCTCTTACGCTGGAATAAGAGTTGGTCCTTCATGTAGTGGACCTCTTTCAAGGTACCTCTGCAACAGCTTTGCAAGGTAACCAGCTGACACTCTAGACCTTCAGGTAACACTTTTTTCAGAGACATTCTTGGAAAACCAGCATCTGTGGAGTGAAGGTTTTGTCACAAATGAGAAACTGGATGAAACTGAAAATGTTAGTAAAGAAAGAACAGCTAGTCTTCAGCATGAGACCAGCTCAAAAATTTAGTCACACCAGGGTCTATTCTAGGACTACTGAGGTATATTATGAGTGACCTGAAAACTGAGAAGAACAGATAGTAGAAAAATGCAGACAACCACCTGCTATAAATTAATCAAATAAAAGTGGAGTGAGAAGAACCTCAGAATGAGAAAGCTGGATAGAAAGGCAGAAAACTGTGGGTGAAATCCAACATCAGCCAAAGCCAAGTAATGAAGACTGCCCTCAGAGAGCACTTCCATAGGCCTGGAATTTTCAAATGAATACAGGAAACATAGACAGTTAAACAGAAATGACCTTTCACTCTACAATGGGGGCAAGGGGGAAAAAAAAGGGAAAACAAAACTAAACAAGTGAAAAGAAAATAAAACCACTCATTCAGATACACCAGGAAGGAAATAATAAGTGACAACTTATTTCTGCCCTCCATCATAAAGAGCAAGAGGGAACCACGCCCTCAGAGAGATCTATCATAGTTGGTTAGCACTGAATATCTTCTGGAACAGAGAAGAAACAGGAGTGCAGAGCTGGGAGAGAAAAGTGCCTGGAGAATATAGAGTATATGAAGCCACATAAACTCATGAGACTTACCCCACCAGGTAGCGCTGAATTAAGTAGCACAGCTTAAAGCAGGATTAAAAATAGTATCAGATAGGTATTTGAATTACGGTGTGATCTATACAGGCTCTCCAGTCCTTTCTCACTGATGGTAGCAAATACTTGCTGCAAAGACGCCATAGTAGTTTAGAACAGTCTACCTCCTCACATAAAATTGTCACCATGACAGTCAGAGATTCAGTTAAAATCCATAAGCTGGTAAAACTCTGGACATCAGAGGATAACAGTGCACCCATTCCCACATCAGTGACTGGATGCCAGCTCAGGATTCCACAACATTTATAGATAAATTGGGTGGCAACTACTTGGCTTAAGTGGCAATTTGTCTTTAGGCTTTTTGTACTGACAATAGCTGTTTCTATATCTAAAGTTCCTACAGAAATAGATGAGAACTGTACAGAGCTGTTCCCTGAGCTTGCCAACACACCACCAGCTGGACTCACCTTCTTGGAGAAAAGCCAAAGAATATCCAAAATTGGAGGCTGAAGTCAACCTCAGACCAGCAGATAGAGAAAAAAACCCTTCTCCCCGAACTGGACTGTTCTGAAATATCAACCATCCTGGGAAATAGGACTCATGAGCAGGGAGATAATTGGTGCAAAATGACGTGACAACTTCTGTACTTCTATGTCATCCCACCTAGCAGTGCTGGATGGTTCCTTTCAGTGTAACTTCCCTGCACTTTCTTATATCCAGACCTCCCTCCTTTGTCTCTCTAGATGAGGAGATAGGTGTGGACACCAGAAGCTGCAGCAAGATAAGTCTGCTTAGTTACCCAGAGGCAGAACAGCTGTACTGGCCACAAAAACCCAGCTTACAGAGGTCAGGCTGGAAAGCACTGCAGGGTAGAAAAAGCCATCAAAAGGAAAAATGATAAGCTTCCTTCCCTTGTTACATTTCCCAGCTCTGACTCAACCTTCCATGACCTTTACAGGCTTTACCCACCACTGCTGAAATCCCTCTCTTGCACACAGTGTTTCCCTCATGATGTATCAGCTCAGGACCGGACAGTTCTAGTATCTGATGGCTGGTCTAAACATGGACTGAACTGAGTAGCAATACTTTGTTCAGAGCTTGTAGTAAAAGTGATTGAGTCTGTAAGGATCAATGCTACTCTAACATTAAACCAGTTTTCATATATATTCCATTTAACCTCCTCCCTTCTTCCTGCTCCACTGAGGATGGGACAGGCACAGCAGAACCTCTCAAGACTGGTGAGATGCATAGTACAACTCTCCCTGAGGAAAGCTCATTTGCTTCCCTTTAGCCTCTGTCAGCCTCACCTGACCACTACAAATGCTGTGTAGAGACTTCATCATTGCTCATTCCCCCCAGCAGCTCTGGGAGTATCCCTGACCCTGCTCACTGGAAAGCTCCCACACTGAGCTGCACAGCAGTCAAGGCACCCAGCTGCCAGAGACATGCAGAATTGTTCTTCAAGGATTTTCAGAGCCCTGTCACATTGCATACCTCACTGTCCAGAGCTGCCACCTACAGCTGGTGGCATGTGTAGGGCATATTTGCCACATGTCCCAGCTGAACATGAATGTCAGGGGCATAAGGAAGAACACTCTGCAGCAATGACCCAGAACAGTTTAGGCTGATAATGAGGCAGATTTCCCAACAACACAAAGGATGAAAGTTAACCTCCAAGAGCCCTACTCTTCTCTTTTATCTCTCAAATGGACAAAACACAGAAAATTATACTCTGAAGCCACAACAAAAGCCTGGGACTTCCAGACCTGAGTCTGGTTTGCTCAAATACTCCCCTGCTATTGATGTCATTACTTCCCTGTTCCTCTCTTTCTCCACCAAAGGTTATCCTGGGGATAGTGTTGACCAGGAGGCCATGCTTGTGCAAGTCTCTGGAGATGCTGGGAGGGGAGCAATAGAGAAAGCCATACCAAGATGGTTATAGTGCATTTGGCTATTGATCTCACTCATTTTCTTCCTTGTCATTCTCCTATTCCTGCACTGCAGCAAAATCCTTCTGCTCCCACTCTGTCCCCCAGTTAGATCCCTTCTAACATTGTGGTTAGCTGCTTTGCTCTGTGGACACCCTGAAGGTGAAGCTCTTTTAGAGATCATGGGTCCCCTGATCCAAAGCACACTCACTGACTCGGCTGGGTGCACATAATGCTTCTGAACACTTTCCCACTGGGAAAATGATGGGCACTGAGCGCCCATCCATCAGCACTCAGACACAGTCTATAGGCCCTAACCAAATCTCACTGAAGCTTCTGGGAGGTTTTCCATTGACTTCTTCAATCAGTGAGGCAGCCTCATTTCTCTCTCCACAGAGCAGTCTTAGGATTCTTCCAATGGACAGCAACTTACCAACCTGATGAATACTCTGACATGGCTGCATCTCCTTCTGGAATCATGGTCTTTTAGGTTTCTCATCTCCACATATCATGTTCAATGTGGTTTTCTTTTACTTGCACATATCCTGGAAGCAGGGACCTTTATTTCTTTGTTTCTAATTTCAAATCCCTTTGCATCTTCACACTGCAGGCACTGGTTACAGTGCTTCTAATTCAGTATCCTTTGCACATTTAATTAATGATCCATTTACCTCCTCTTCCATATATCTAATGAAAAGGATTAATCACACCAGCTTGAATGGTGATCCCTGCACCACCTCACTGGCCATTTCAAGCTATTAAACACCAGGTTTTCCATAGTGAAAACCAGATCTTTCTATATCAAGCTTCTATGATTTGTTTACAACCATCATCATATTTTGATCAGTTTTAAGTCCCCATTCCCCCTGCTATCTGGAGAACAAACACACTCTACTAATGCGATTTAATACAGCAGAATCAAATGCTTGACTGGTGACCAGATGCCTGTAAAATATTAGTCAAAGAAAACATGAATGAATAAGCAACAGCACTGGAAAGGAGCACTTGCCCAAACTGGTTTGTTCTCCATACTGTCTTTACAGATGTCATTACCCACTCTCAAGTGCTCCACATTATTTATTTCTTTTCACCTCAGTTTCCAAGGAGATACCTCCACCACAAGAACCCAAATGCTTCCACCATCCCTATCAGTCAACCCTATCCCTTACCTTTATCCTCTCTTGAGCACATCTCTTGCAGATTCTCTTACTGTGGGTGACAACAAAGACCCTTTCAAAATATATTAATAGCAAAAGGCAGAGCAAAAAAACCACTGGACCAGTACAGGATGAGGTTGGTCACCTCACAAACAGGGACAGAGACAAGGCAGAGGTGTTTAATGGTTTGTTTGCCTCTGTCTTCAACACTGATGATGGGCTAAGGGGGTCCCAGTGCCCTGAGCTGGAGGACCATGGCTCTGAGAATGATAAAATGATAAATTCCCAGCCAATCCTGAACTTATGAGGGATCTGCTGTTCCAGCTGGATCCCTATAAGTCTATAGGGCCTTATGGGATTCATCAAAAAATACTCAGAGCTAGATGATGTCATCACAAGGCTTTTTTCAATGATCTTTGAACAGTCTTGGGCATCTTTCAATTGACTAGAAGCTAGCTAACAATGTACCAATTTTCAAGTAGGGCAAGGAGGTTGATGCTGGAAACCACATGTCTGTCAGTCTCAATTCAGTGACTGGTAAAATTATGGAGTAGATTATTCTGGGAGGTGAAAAAACACCTGTAATACAACACAGATACTGGTCACAGCCAACATGGCTTCAAAAGGGGAAAGTCTTGCTTAACAAATCTGATTTCCTTTTATGACAAGGTAACCCACCTAGATGATCAAGGGAAGCCAATTCATGTAATCTTTTATGATTTCAGTAAAGCTTTTGATGCTGTCTCACAGTATCCTTCTGGACAAAGTGTTCAATGTACAGCTTGATAAACAAGTGATAAGATGGCTGAGCAACTGGTTCATGGATCAGGCACAAAGGGTCATAGTAAAATGGGGTAACATCAGGCTGGTGACTTGTCACTAGTGGGGTTCTGCAGGGCTCTAACATAGGCCCAGTTTCCTTCAACATCTTCAGAACATTAAAGATGCAAGACTCAAAGGAAAAAACTAAGTAAGTTTGCCAATGATACTAAATTGGGAGGAGCTGTTGACTCCCTTGTAGGCAGAGAGGCCCTGCATAGAGACCTCGACAAATTAGATGGATGTGCAATCACCAACCATATGAAGTTTAAGAAAGATAAGTGCCAGATTCTGCACCTCGGACGGAGTAATCCTGGTTATATATATAGACTAGGGAATGAGAGGCTGGAGAGCAGCATCACAGAAAGGTACCTGGGGGTCCTTGTTGATGGCAACTTGAATATGAGTCAACATATGGTCAACTGACTATATCCTGGCAGCCAAGAAGGACAGCTCTGTCCTGGAGGGCATCAGGCAAAGCATTGCCAGCCAATCAAGGGAGGTGCTCTGCTCTGCACTGGTGGGTCCTCACCTTGGATATTGTGTGCAGTTTTGGGCACCGCAATATAAGAAGGATATTAAGCCCTTAGAGACTGTCCGGAGAAGGGCATGAGGATGCTGAAGTGTCTGGAGGGGAAGCCATACAAGGAGTGGTGAGGTCACTTGATTTTTTCAGACTGGAGGAGACTGAACTCAGTCTACAACTTCCTCATGAGGGGAAGTGGAGGGGCAGGCACCAATCTCTCCTCTCTGATGACCAGTGTCAGGACTCAAGGGAATAGCCTGAAGTTGTGTCAGGGGAGGTTTAGGTTAGATATTAGGAAAAGGTTCATAACCCAGATGGTGGTTGGGCACTGGAACAGGGAAGTGGTCACAGCACTAAACTTGCCAGAGTTCAAGAAGTGTTTGGACAATGCTCTCAGGCACATGGTGTGATTCTTGGGGCTGTCCTCTGCAAAGCCAGGAAGTGGACTTCAATAATCCCAGTGGTTCCCTTCCAACTCAGGATATTCTATGATTCTATGAAAAGCTGGGGTAGGGAGAACAAAGGTACATTCTGAAGAATTCAAGAATTGTATAAAAGTATCTGCAGTAGCTGAAGACACTTGCATTTCCATGTGTAGGCAAACTAGTGGAAGTAATGGTCACATTCTGTCCTGGAAAACATCTCACTGCAAATACCTCCAGTTAGAAACACATGGAAATCTCCATTCCCCTATGGGAAAGCACTAGTAATAGGACAGCTTCTCAGCAGAACTACTCCTCTCACCTGAGGCCACTGCAGGTGAGCTGGCAAAAACAAAGCAACATCTGATACTGGGCTGAAACCTGCCCTCTTGCCCTGAGGCCAGCAGCAGATCAAAGAGGTGCTCCAAATAACCACCTCTTCTCCTCTCTCAGCTTATCTCCCTTCTTCCTGGGCTGCCAACAGAGGAATTATCTCCCTAGACTTCTTGCAAGAAGGAAGTGGACACAAAAAGCTCTCAACATACAGTGGAACTTTGTGGCTTTGATTACGACTGCTGCATATACGCTGCCTGTGGAACAGTAATCACAATGCCGACAGGTACACCTGGAGAGGAATGACACCAATGCTCCAGCTGTCTCACTCTGAGCCTTGCAAAAAACCATGCATTTATTTTTACCTGAACTTTACTCAAGGAAGAGAGAAGGCAAAATGTGTTCTTCCAATGTGCATGTCATTTTCTGGGATTGGAGCACAAGTCCATTTTCATCCTCAAGGAAGGGGAGCGATACAGAGCAGCCAGCACAAGGGCAGATGCCCAAACATGAAAGCAGATCTCCCTCAGTGAGAGGCAGTGACACTGCATGGAGTTGCAGGGAAAGAGCTTTAAGGAACCTAAATTTAATGCCTTAGAGATCTTAATGTCTGTGAAATAAATGTACTTGCCCAGAGCCTGTGATTAGGTTTGCTCAAGTAGCAAACCCTCAGCTTCATCATTAGTTGCTTAAAGGCCAACTCACCAGAAGACCCACCATGTGCTCTACATGCCATGCTCTCCTAGGACCTGCCTGACTAGTGGGCTCTCTGCACTTCAGTGTTTCATCTGAATTACTCTGCCCCTTTTTCCACTCCACCTCTCCACTAGCTACCACCGTGTTGATTACAGCCCACCACTGAGATCCTGCCTCCACTTCAACCTGCAACTTACTCCTTCCTTCCTGGATTCTTATGTCTCTTGGTAACACATCTGAGGCAGCCAGAAAGCTCTCTTATCCACTCCATGCACACTACCAGCTCCTTTGTGCTGGCTGTGAGCTGCCAAAGAGAAAGCAGCTGAAAGTAGTCGACTTTACAGACTGTGGGTTTCTCTCTGACCTATAGCTTCCTCCTGACCCATTTCCAAAAGAGGTCCAAAATCCAATACATTAAGGACAATCAGCCTCACCTGTGTCCTTGGGAGAATGATGTAGTTAGTCTCCTTAGAACATATTTTGGGCACACAAAGGAGATGAAGGTGATTAGGAACAGTCAGTGTGGATATTCCAAGAATAAACCATGCCTGACCAACCTGATTCTCTTCTATGATAAAATGATTGCACTTGTAGACAAGAGGAGAGGTATGGAAGCCATTTACCTTGACTTCAGCAAAACATTCAGCACTTTCCCAGAATGCCTCAAGACTGATATAAAACTATTATGAGTGTACTACCAGAAGGGTTAAAAACAGATTGGACGATCAAGCTCAGAGGGCCATGTTTACACACTATCTGTAGGCCAGTAAGATTTTTTCAGGGGACCTGTGCTGTTTAACATCTGTATCAATGACCTAGAGGATGCAACAAAGCACACTCTTATCAAGTTTACACCTGACACCAAACTGGGGAGACCAGTTGATATGCTTAAGGCAAGACTGCCATCCAAAATGCCCTAGAGAGGCTGCAGGGCTAACATGAACCTTACGGAATTTAACAAGGACAATTGCAAAGTCCTATGCCTAGGAAGAAATAATCCACTGTGACAGTACCTACTAGGGTCTGCCTGCCTGGGTAGCAGCTCTGCTGAAGAGGACCTGAGGGCCTGATAGGTCTTAAGCTGAGTATGAGCCATCAGTATGCCCTGGCAGCAAAACCAGCCAATAGTGCCCTAAGTGGACCATAGCCATGAAGGGTGAAGGGATGTAGATATTCCACTTTGCTTGGCACTTGTGAAACTCTGTCTAGAATATGTTGTCTAGATTTGAGGCCCCAGTACAAGAGAGAGATTGATAAACCGTGTGTGAATGAATGCGGGGTGAGCAAGGTGGTCAGCAGGTTGGAGCATTTGCACTGTGAGGAGAGACTGAGGGCTCCAGGCTTGTTTAGCCTAGAGAAGATTTTAGAGGGACCTAACAGCTGGCTTTCAATAAGGATCTTGTAAAGAACACAGGGACAGGCTCTTTACAGTGGATGGTGGGTTAGCAGTACACAACAGATAAAAATGGAAACAAGAGAGGTTCAAACTGTATAGAAGAAAAAGCTTTTCCAGCATGAGGAAAATCAAGCACTGGAATGAGCTGAAAAGACAGGGTATGCAACCGTCACTTTTGGAGACTTTCAGGGTGTGACTGAATAAAGCCATGAGCAACCAAGTCTGAATTCAGTGTTGACACTGCTTTAAGCAAGGGACAGTACCAGAGACCTCCTGACATCCCTTCTAACCTGAATTGTTCTGTAATTCAATGATTCTGCAAACAGACTGCAGAGAACATTAATTTGTTGCAGAGGTATTTCTGGAGTAGAAGGAGTAGGTGAAGAAACTACACAATCTGCCTGCCACTTCCCAGCAGCTCTGCAATTACTGCCTCTGCTCTCCTCATAGCACCCATGGAATAGATGGGCCAGGGCCAGAAAGAAAAACAGCTACTCACATGCACTCTAAGGTGACCCTGGTCACTGCCAGACCTAGCAAACCACAGACATTTTTTCTAGTACCGGTGAGGAAAAGGCTCATGCCTTCTCAGAGGTATCACTGACTAGTCTATCAGCAACAGCAGTGTTCTGAATGAAGCATGGTATAGAAGTGCCAACTTTTCCAGTATGTCTCTCCATAAGAATATAAATCCTTCAGGAGAAAACTTCTAAAAGACTACTTGTACCAACAAATACGCATCACAAAGAATGTGGGTTGGTTGATTTCCTCACATCTTTAAAAAATGCTATTTCCCGGTAACACACACACAGAGCTGTCTCCTTATAAAACTAAATATTGGGGTACAAAGAATATCCTTGTCTAGACCTAGATAGGTGGAGAGATGGCAGAAATCTGTAGCTAGCAATTCTCTCTAAAACAGGAAGATATGGGATGGCTCATACCATATATATTATGATGGAAGAGATCCTTCATTTTTTACTCAAGGGAGACATGAGGAAATATCTTTTGAAAGTAAAAACTTCCCATTGGAACAACTCAAAGAACTCTAAAGAACTTGCTAGTGATGTCACTCAACACCTTCTTAAAACAAAAAAACCCAACCCAATTTGAAACATGATGGAAGCAATGACAGTGAAATTCCTGTATTTTGAAAAGGAAAAAAGGATGCTGGCAGAGAATTCTAGATCAGTTAAACTTGATTTCAGCCTGAACAAACAATGAAACAGTTAACCCAGAATTATACTGGGAAAAATAAAATCAGAAGCTCTAAAAATATAGTGAAAAGTAGGTCTTGTTAGGCTGCTATCCTCTCTCTCCAATTCTTTCAATTTTTTGTGTTTTTTTTCTGAACATGAATGCAGGCCTGGTAGGGAAAGGAAGCAGTGCTAGTGCAGCACACCTGGACATCCATAGCAAGGCGACAGCCATAGGTAGTTTAGGTGTCATTTTACATCTACTGTGCAGGTCCTAATACATTCCTGGCCCAGAAACCATGCTGCTGCCCCCGTTCAACACATACAACAAGCCCAGCCCCAAATGTACTCCATATACAGGAAGGCGGTAGGTGGCAGTGGCAGTTAGATGACAGTGGCATGCTGGCTGCAGGGACATGGAGAGCTGGACACAATGCTTTCACTCAGTCTGCCCAGTGCACTTCACTCTGCACATCCTGGAGCCAGTGCAAGCTCAGAGCTCGGCTGCAGGAGAGTGGAACGCAGCCCTCTGTCAAAGGACTGACACACAAGAATGGCAGGGCAATCTATATCCCTCTCCTTCCATGGGAACAGAGCTGGAGGTTTCTAGTTATGGGCAGGGTGCAGCCCCTATCTCTGGAGAAGCAAATGTCGTGATGCACTTAGGGCAGCATGAGCCAGAACAGGCATTTGGGCAGGGTACAGAAACGTGCCTTGGTCTGGGGTAAAGAAGACACTGGGCAGAATTTTCAGGAACCTCATGAGGTGAGAAACACAAAGAACAACATTTTTTGGCTCCAGCTTCCTTCTGTGGCATCTCAAGTAAAAATGTGTGCTGTGAGCAACCCATACAGTATGTGATCTGTGGATTAAAAACAGGCTCCCCATTTGTGATTCAAGGGCACTTGTCAATGTTAAGATGCCATTACACAGAGATGCTAGCAGAAGCCCACACTGACTCATTGCAATTCCAGCTCGTTGGTATAGGTACAACATACAGATGGGTGGGACGAGGAAAAATGAGGCTGCTCTCAATGGCATGGTTCCCATCATTCTCTATAACCCAGAAATGTACAGCCCACTGTGAATTAAAAAGTGGGAGGGACAGATGCTGCAGGGGACTGTCACAGAGGCAAACTTGGGGGTCCCAAGCACTACATGATCTCTCATGTAACGCTTGGATCTACCATATGGGAAAGATTAAGAGCACTATGTAATCATCTTGCATGCACCAATGAGGGAATTGATAGAGCCCTTGTCCCCCGCAGGTCCAAGCTTTTTGTTCCCTTGGTTATTCAAGACTGAGACAGAATGTGCTTACCATGCCAAGAGCAGGGTGCCAGTCTTGTAGGAAGACCTGTAAAGAGATTCAGACCAAAAACGTTGAATTTGATGGATTCAGTTCAGGATGAAATACTGCCATACTGCCTCCTCATGGTAAGGGGAATTATATACCAGCCAAGGGGGAAAAGAACTCACTGTGGCTTATGCCTATTTACATGACATTAGTTGCAGCATGGAATTGTCTTCAAACACTGCTTACCAATCCTTGCAGATGTCTTGGAAGAAATTCTGTTGCAGGAATTTATTTTCACCTGAGAAGAATACACCATCTTGGACTGCTGAAGCAAGACAAATCATGTGCATCAGAATATGTTAAAAGTCAGCTATCTATGGAGGACCTGCAACAGGACTCTGTGGAGATATGGAACACACAAGGTCAGTGGAGACATAACTGGATCACAACTATCCCAGCCATATCTGCTGTTTCCAAAACCTCAGCTCCCCAAAAGACCCTACATTGCTATCCTTCAGTAATCAGTCGAGGTTCAAAGGACATGCAGAAACTGTCCTAGAAAATGGAACCCAATTTCCCTTTTACTCAAAGCCACCACAAATTGTCCCCAGTGTAGCTCTTCTTGGACAGGTAGGCGAAGAGACAAAGTAGCTTTGACTGCTTGAGTGTCACTCCATAACATCACTGGCAGACTTAGCCTGCGCTAACTGATCACTAGCTCTCTATTGCTACAGTTCCCATTCTATTTCCCATACAGGAGGTATTGTCTATTCTGTCCTTGTTGGAATGTTTTGTGGAGCACTGTGATTAGCACTGAACCAATATTGCCCAACCCTTGTGGACCTTTTTTCCCTTCCTACTATCAGAATGAGATTTCATCTTGATGTTCAGAGCCTGGAGACCCAGAGGTCAGAGGCCACCACACGATCCACTGAGCCACCCAGTCCCTAGATCACAATGTTAACAAATCACCATTTATCTTTGTTACTGCAGCAAGTGTCCAAGGCAAAATGGTGCCAAAGATCATATCTGTTGGGATAACCTATTGATTTGTGTCATATTTTGCCCAATCCCTATTTTATTCTTGCTCAGGCAGAGGTCAAGGCAGGTTAAAAATAACTCCTTCAGTCTGAGGTGCAGGACTGAGGAATTTAAAGCCAAGCTGTTGTTCCCAAGGGTGGGGGTTCAAAAATCTCCAACACAAGCAACAGAAGCAGTAATATACAGCAGTTGTGAGCAATACCTAGTAGCCAGAGAATTCAAGCCATGACAGAAAGTTTTGCAGCTTTAACAAAAAGATTTTTTTTTTTATGAGAGGAAATAAATCAGTCATCTTAGTTCATTCAAGCAACTAAGCATTACAAAAGTTTACGTGACATACATACACAGTAAACGCTTTGAATGCAGTGCAGACGAATGCAGATGCTGTTACAGCATTCAAACCTCCTAGTCAAAGTACACTGACAATCATCAGCATAATTCATTGTCCTTATTCCACAGGAAGTTAAAAGTTTGGACTACATTAAAGGGGTAAAAAAATTCAAGATCAGAGTTGAAGTTGTTACTGCTTGTTCCTAGCACTAATGTTCACATGTCATTTCTGTCAGAGAACTCTTAGGTAGATGCAAATTTTTATTTAGATTATTTTATCCCATTTCAAAACCTTAGAGTTAAACTGCCAACACTTTAGAGATATTTTGCCTTCCATTAATATTATGCCCTCCAGGAAATGAAATTTTAAACTAGTACACATTTCCCCATCTTTTTCATGAAAAACATTATGTACATGCAAAGCATAAAACACTTCTTTATAGAATCTGCATGATTTCCTGAAAATTTTTCCCAATGATGCAAAAGAGGATCTTACCTTTGCTCTGTCTTCATGTTCCCACTTTCATATACAGATTAGACAATTAAGAAAGGAACCCAATTTTTTTACTGCATCTTCTAACAACAGAATTTCTGACACTTGTACTAAAGCTCAGCTGTTTTCAAAGGGCCTAATAAGTGGACAAGTCATCTTTTTCTCTCCATGCAGAGATTTACATCTGAGTATTATTCAGCTAATGGCCACACTATTGCAGGCCTCTGAAATCTTCTGTAGAAGTAGGGAAATTAAACCAACCTATGCTACCAGGGTGTATCATGAACTGTGCAACATATGTCAGAAAATTCACTTACCTTTCCAACCAAATGTCAAAAAAATTCCTTCCCTTTCCATTTCCTCCCCAGAACTGAAAGGACAATGTATTTTATGAGTGTACGTTAGTCATAATACTCTGGGTGAGAAACTTTTGCCCTTGTGCAAAACTAGCATGGCAAGAACAGTGTGCAGCACCTCCTTGGGAAGTGAACAAAGCAGAACCCCCACTTCTGACAGCTCCCCAGATGGGATGAGAAAAATCTCTGTAGAGAGTGGTTTACTGAAATACAGCAGGAAAACCACCCTAATGTTGTAACAAAAAGCAAAGGCAAAAACAGGAGGGGTTGAAGTTTTCCTGGGCTTATAGATAGGTATAGGGGAGGCAGGCTGGCTCACTGCACATAGCATCCTGCAGTTTTGGCACAGAGGGGAAAGGCATGTGAGAATAGGAAGGGGACTGGAGCAAAACCTCTCAGACACTGTTGAGAAACACGAACATGTTCATCTCTGCCCTGTCACAAAATTGACCTTCCCCATGGTTAAGTAGACTCAAGGATGACTAACCTTGTTGGACCATCACAGGCAGGTTTCTGTCTGTAACAACCAACAGATGGAAGAGCCAAAGAGCAGCTTAAACCTCAGCAATACTATGCTTGCTTGTATGATATATGCTCCAAAGCCATCTCCCCCCTCACCAGATTCTTTCACCAGCCACTTCTGAAGCAGCAGGGCAGAGCCCTGAGCTGGGCTGCAGGAGCCAGCCATAAGAGTTAACCAACCGTGGCTGCTCATTTACAGGGTAAAGAGGAGACCATCAGCACGGGCAGGAGGAAGAGCAGCCAGGGGCAGGAGGCAGCAGAGACCTGGCAAAGCCCTCTCCTCTCTGCTCTCTCTCTAGTGGTTCTGTGGGCGATTACTCCAGAGCACCCAGCCATACCAAAATCAATAAACAATTTATACGCAGTCAAGGAACTTTGACACACTTAATAAAAGTCTCCAGTCACAGTTATGGCTTCATTTCACCTTAATGTCTTCTTTAACAGTCCCTTCTTTTCAAGATCAATTAGAGGCACGTGCAAACTGAAAAACAAACAAACAACCAAACCAAACAAAAAAACCCACCATCAACAAAAAAATAAATAGGGGAAAAACCTAAAAAGCAAGGTCAAACTAAGCAGCTCAGCTTCTCCTCACTAATCTCCTGAGGCAAACATAGAAATATAGGGGCTGACAGGTAACACATTGGGACACCTTGTTTACACATGCTTCTTGCAACCTCTGGTTCTAGACACACATCAGCAAGACAGCAGCCTTATTTAGGAGAGCTGGAGTATTTGGTATGCCTCAGTTGAGCCTGCAGAAGACACCTATTTCCCTGCAACTTCAGTGGAAATTGAACACCTCTGAAAAACTCCAAATATGAAGGGTGAAACTCTACCTATCCTCAAAAGGGATACAGATCAGGTACCTTTAAGTAGGTCTTCATGTTGTTCTGGGATGATCCAGTCTCACTGTCTCAATCACGCCTTGCCTTCTGATAAGACATCAGAATCTTGCCTTGCCACTGAATCATCTTCTCTACTCCAGTGATTTACAAGAGGAAAGAGTTAATGAAGGAGGGTTACTTCCATTAATAGCAATAGGCAGCAAATAGCTTTTGATCTCTCCTCCCACTCTGTGAATTAAGGTGCTAATGTTATTTTGATGTTGTGTATTCATGTTGAACATATTAGAAAAGTTGTCTGTGTTTTCTTGGTAACTTGTCTGAAAACATCTGAGACATCTGGTCTTGAACAAAACATAGAACAATTGAGGGCCTGGCTCATTTGCCAGACTTACAGTCTTATGAGGCTTCCTCAGATAGAACCCAAAGTCCCTGCCTGACCTTGGTGGCTGAGCTGAGTCCACCAGCCACCATAGCTATTACAGACAAGAACAGCTGAGCCAGCTGTTTTCATTGTTTTACAACATTTTAGACCCAGGCAAAGTAAGATTCAACAGCTCCATGCCTCTGATACCAGCACTGCCTTTAGGTCCTTAACCAGAACTGCATAGTGGAAATTTACTGAAATCACTACAACTCCTCAATTCTTCTCACTACTGCTGGAATCAGCAAGGGAAGATCCGCTTTGCATTCGTGCCATCAGACAGAGGAAGGAGCACCACAGAGTTACCCTGCGTAAGCAGCAACTGGGTCGACTGACCCGTCCAGGGAAGACACTGCTGAATGCTGCCACTCAGTGGCAATGGCCCAGAAAATACTATTCCCACAGGTAATAGTTTGGTCTCTCACATTGCTCTTACAGAGAGGGACCTTCCCATTGAAAGCAGAGCTTTGGAGGACAACACATGGAGACTGTGGAAAGGAGGACAACACTTACCACCATGTCACTGTCACCAGCCAAGTATCTCCCCAACTTGGGCCTCAAATCAGAAGTGCATCAATAATGAGCCTAGGTCTCTTCTTCTGCCTCCATCACAAGAAAAAAAGAACAAGAGAGAAAGTCTGGGGACAGGCAGACACCATTCTCTGTTTGGTTCCCACTGCTTTGGCAGGCTGTACACAGCAGGCTGAACTAAATGCATGCGCACAGTCAGTAAGGCAGTGTGGCTTTTAAAATTAAAGAATCCAAAAAAGGTAGACAATAGGATAAGACATAAAGAACAAAAAATTGCTCAGCCTTCAATCCAAATCATATTTCTCTGATAACATCTCCAAAGTGTGGGCTCTATTCCTCAGCTAGATCTCTATTCAAAACACATTTACCTCTTATCTTGCTGCTTCTTCTTTCTAGCTACACATGTCTTGATACATGTATATTCCCTGATGACTTTCAGTGTGCTTTAGCTAATATGCTGAGATGCCCTAGCTCATTTATCTCCTTTTTTGCCATTTTATTTCACACTGATGTCATCACAGACCATGTATCATCCTGCTCTTCCTCACCTTTACCACCTGTGGCCTACACCCACATCTTTCTCTGTTTGGCCAGTATGTTCTCTGGGCAGTAAATGCTCCTATTCAAAATCTGTAAAGCCTCAGGGTCTGGTGGACCCACTATTGACCAGAGCCTTCCAGGGACTATAAAAGTACAGAAAGTGAGGAAAGACTGAGTTTACAATTATCCTACAGACTATAACAGTTGCTCAAGGCATCTTGGTCCTCATATTCTTTGCTGAAAGAACAGTTCTTCCGTCTTTCAGATAGAAATACTACCTTTCCAGAAGGCCACCTTTTCTTCATACAACCTTTGCTGGAGGAGTTTAGAGCTCTTCATCCACCACTCAATCGACACAGTGCAGATTTTTCAGCATACTCACACCATGGCAACTCTAAAACAACCTAAGTATGGTTCAGAGGGAGTGAAGCATTTCAAAGCAGGTTATGCAAACCTGCACCTGGTTATATCCTCATAATTTGAAGCCTCTCAGGGAACATTGAGATCACCAATATATTAAAGCATACATCAGAAACTAATTGGGTGTTAAATGTTTCCAATTGAGAAGAGCCTACATGTCTAGGAGGAGACGTCCAATAAAAAACTGTATGCTGCTGAATCACAAGCCTTCAGCAAGAGAAATTATTTTCTTACTTGCAATAATTTACAGACTGTTCAAGGCTAAAGAAAGTCTACCTTTGTTATTTAAATGCAAAATATCTTAGTGACACCCTGTGATAGAGAACTGGTCAGCATCTTGTGCCATGGTTCTGCTGTCTGCATGAGTGGGTACACAGCAAGGTCTGGAAACTGTGGCTTTCAACACAATGCACTCGCAAACACAAGAGGGCTGGAGAGTCAGACTCTCTCTTTTCAGCTGGAGGAATGTAACCTCTATTATCTGTGTGCACCTCAACACACAGAGCTCAAACAGCATTGAAGCACTGGCACTGCTCCCCTGGACCTGGCAGATACGAAAAGACAGAGACCTTTGTGGATTTGAGTGCATAGCCCAAGCAATCAGACATATTTTGGGTTGCTTCCCTCCCCCCCAACACACATTCTTTTTAAATAGCAGTTCTTTCTCTTCTGGTTTCACAGAGTTCTTCTGGACTCCATAATCCTTCAGCATTCCCGTCTGACAAATTTTCATCTACCTAACCTACTAAAAGGGAACAAGAAGAACAAAACATCTATGTTCAACAGGACAGATGGACTTGTAAAGCCAGATGGTCCAGGGCAAGCTGAGAGTTGTTTGCTGATATGACAGCAAACTCGAGAGTGGGCTCAAGAGACAAAAAGGTGGACAATGCATTGTCCAGTCTGTCTGTCATTCCACCTGAGACAAATTTGTCGCCCCTGTGAAATCCTCACTTGGACATTCTGTCCTTTCTTGGTGATTCAAATGCTTAGCAAGCACCCTCATTAGCAAACCCTAACCCTCTCTTTCACAAGTGGCAGACTGCTACAGAAGGCTGCTTCACCGGGCAATAACACCTGGTGAAGAGAAAATTGCTGTAAGCAGATTCCTTGTGACTGAAGCAGCAACCTTGACCAGTCACTTCAGAGTCCCGTTACATCCATAATGATACTGTCTCCACCTTTCCCTTCCCCCCAGCATGAAAGATGAGTGGTTGTACGGAACGAGTCCCCGAGCTGTGATGGGAATCCGTCTCGCTTGGCTGCAAAAAATATATATATCCTGGTATGGCTGTGATGAATCCTTTCATTATTCATCTGCAATTGCCCAGCTACTGCTGCTGTTCCACTCTCTTTCTCTTTCTTTTATAAATAAAAATGGAAACAGATTGATGATAAATATTGACAGATACTGCTTTTAAAGAGCCACATCTGAATGTGGGCTATCGGGGAGAAGCAGTGGCAGAGCAGCATCAGAGGGATGGAAAGACCAGGATAGACTTTCAAGACTCTTAAGATAAAGATGCTCACTCCAGTTGGGTTAGATGGGCAGTGACTGGAGCAAGGTATCTTTCTGGTGATGTGAACCTCAATTTGCTCCAAAAAATGAGCTCTGAATTAACAGACCTATGCCTAGTTACTATGAAATAGCTAGCAGTAGTCAGCTGTGCTCTCAAAGATACGCTAGAGCAAAATTTGCAGAGACTGAAACAAAATATTCACAGGACAAAATGGCAACACACAGAGGGTCAGTTACACGAATAAACGGTAACTGATAATGCTGTTCAATCCACTCTATTTTGCGTGACCAGTGAACATCAAGGCTCTAGTTTGTGCCACTGCCAAAGCTACTTGTATTTTAGGAATGTGGCTCAGATGGACAAAAACAGTCTGTGACCAGTCAGGCCACAGGCTGACACAGTGAATGAGTGCATCCAACACAGGCAAACCTGGCTTCGCGACACCCTTCCCTGCCTATTCCCAATGCATGAAGAAACAAAAGCATTTTACTCCAGTGGCACTCCAACAAGCTGGATTGTTTATTCCTATTTAACATTTCAGCCCCTTATTGAAGAAAGAACAGGAGCAGGAGACGAGTTGCAGAAGTGGTACCTAGCTCTTAGAGAAAGAAAAATCAGCTCACTTTGGGTTTACTTCTCATCTTAAAATAACCTGTTGTAGCCATTCTGAACAGATGGGCTGCAGGAGACAGAGCTCAAAGTGCTGCCCTCTCATAACCAAACTATGCCTGTTCCTTGTAGATCCTGGCACATTTTCTCTCATCACACAAACAGGTGAAAGACCTGACTTGCAAAATGGCCAACTCAGACTGCTTGTTGTGCCACACACTGCATTGCAGAGAGGGGCAGGAAGCTGCAGCCATTGCACCTGCCTTAGTTTTAGCCCAGATATTGCATGTTAGAACTTCTAGATGCTGTGTAGACTCTACAGATTGGAATAAGTGTCCCCTCCCCCATGGGAGGACTGGTGCCACTCTCCTGTTCTACACACCTACCTATCCTTCAAATCAGCCAAGGGTCAAGAGATAACTTTTTTTTTCTCATTTTTCGCTCTGCTTTTAATCTCTTCCTCATCCTCCACAGACAGCTTGAGTTATGTTATCACTTCTCTATGTATTTCTACTCCTACAGTGGTCCCCAGCAACTGTAGTCTCCTCCTCCAGGTCCCATGCTTCCTAACTCAAGCACCATCTATCTACCTGAAGATACCATGTCTGCTAAAATCACCTTCTACCAAACTGTTTCCAAGGCTATCTCACCTTCCTGACATCGTTTACACCTCCTTATTCCCACCAATGTGTTTGGCATCACATCTGAGAACAGAGATGTGTATGGATTCATTGCTGCTTGCTCCTTGCCAGCCTCCCACTTAACTAAACCCATTTTCATCCTTCCCCCAGAATTGCTCCTGCTCTTTTGGTGCCAAGCCACTCTCCCACCCTCCTGTCCTCCTCAGAGCACACTGCTCCTTGGACTCCTTTCAACAGCAGCTAATTCAAGACATTACAGCACAGAAGCCTGTGCCAACATCCAGTGCATAAACAAAGACCAGATACATGAGAGGAGAGAACACACTGTCAGCATTTAATAACAAACACTAATTGTGAATAGGGGGATGGACTTCTCCGTGCCTCTTCTCTCAGCAGCCAAAAGGCACCCGAGCCAGGGAATGTGGCCATTCACAAACTGGGATCCATTACTTGCTGAATGGTTCAGTATCCAACTGATTGACACCAGCCTGCTCAGTGTCTGACTGATCCACTGAATGGACCGACAGCCTCTTGGAATTCTATTTGCACCTCATTAGTGTAGGGACACGGAAATATCAGGTATTTAGTGATGCAATTTCAAAAGCCTTTCGGGCCTGCTACAGCTCTACCTTATAATCTTCACAAAGTTTTAATTTCTTTCTGTGCCTCTAGTTTTCCTGAGAAAATTGCCTTATATCTGATCCCAGAAACGTGCAGAGCAGGCTGTTTGTGGGCCCCAAGATTTCAGTAGTTTTATTGAAAACTGTTGCAAAAGACAGATGGGGTTTTTAATAACAGTCTCATTCACCAGAAAGGCTGGTTCTCATCACATGAAAACGTTGTAGAGATATTAAATAATTTCCATCATTTTGCCCCATCATGCATTGTGCCTCATAGATAAACAAAGCAGACCCTTAAAGAGAAGAGATCCACTGAAAGACACTTAGGGTTCTCTAGAGCCAGTAAGTCCCTTCCAGCCATAATCCCTTTTTAGGAAGCATATATGGTTATGCTACAGGAAATGTCTCTTCTCACCTCAGCTAAAGATTATGTCAAAACCCCTAAGTAGCACCTGGGAGAAGAGGAGCGCACAGTTCTTGGCGAGGCAGCTCGTCAAGCTTATAACCCCCTCAAAGCATCTCTTGCAGCCCTGGACTGTGTGGAGTTCCTCTGAGCTGCTTAATCCCTGGAGATCATGGGGTGGTGTGTAAACTATCACGTTGTTTACATTTGGCCTACACATGCGAGACACCCAAACAGACACTTCATTCACACATCAATATGATGCTAAAGAAGAGACAACTTTATTTTGGTTCAGTGCTTTTTATACAGGAAAAACTCAACAGGTGATTGGTACAGTGAAATTTTTCACATGCTAACTACTGGATGTGCATTAATATAAACACCCTACTATTGGTGAAGTGAAATTAGCTCATTCTAAAACCTTATTTTTCTACAATAACAACAACATCCCAATTTTCCCAAAACTATTATAGATGTTTTTCTCTAACAGGTGCTTTTTTATTATGAGAACTCTAATTCTCAGCTACCCTATCTAACCACAACATCCTATTATTCTAAACTCTATTTTTCTCTACTGGCCTTCAGTTACAGAACTTTCTCAAAACCATCTTGCAGCTGCGTCTTGTTCTGCGAACTGCACTTCCAAAACTTTCCCTAAACTGTTAGCAGGCAGTTCAGAGACACTTTTACCCAAAAGGTTCCCTACAGTGGTGGACACAGATCTGTAAGCAATTGAGCCAAAGTTAAAACCTTGGTGCTGCCAATTGAGTGAGTCTCCCTTATTCAAAGCATTATTCCCAGGACTTTCTCCCAGCCCACTCAACTCCCCCCTCTTTCCTGCCACTGTGCCTTGGGCTGCCTTTAGGACTCTTAGCACACATCAGTGGAGCCAAATCAATGGATTAAACCAGCAGAAATCAAGTAATTTTTTGCAGTTAGGGTGGTCGATGTGACTCAGGAGTCAAAGGAGTGAAAGGTAAGCAGCAGGAGATTACAGCTAGGCATGAAGAGTCTGAAATAGAGATGGATGGGCAAGGCTTCTCCTTGTAGTAGGCATGAACCATTTACCTCACCTCATGGTCTTGCACCCCATATTTCCAAACACCGCTAAAATTTCAGTCAACTGCAAAGACTTTTTGAATGTTTTAGGATGTATTTGGATGAAAAAATAGTGCAGAAATGGAAAGTCAACACCCTTCCAAATTTCTTCATGCTATAGGGTTTCAGCTCCCACAGCACTAAAGGTGATGTTGGAAACCCCTTGAGTGCATTGCAACTGACCCCGCTATCCTGATCTATCCAGCTGCACACACAGCCCATTATACATGCTGCTCTAGTCCTAACTGTACTTCTCCATTGATTTTAAGCTATACTGCCCTTCAGGATTCAGAGCTCTCCCCAGTACCCATCCCTTCTCAGCCTCTGGGGCCAGTAGTTGCAGAGTTACTTGTATAATTACTTAGGCCAACCTCATGAGAGTTTCAGATGTTGTCTTGCCTTGGAAGCTCTATTAACTTTGATATTGCTCTTCAAATGAACACTCTGCATTAACCCACACAACATTTTAACCCTCACAACACTGAGGAGATTTGAACTCCATGGAAAGACAGCAGATCTGGAGTTTACTGACCTTCACACGCCGTTGCAAAGTCCACCTTTCACTCAAACTTATGTTTAATGAGATGACATGAAGGGTCTAAGTAACGGGGTATACCATTCATACAGATATAAACTACCCAAGCAAAGGCCTAGTCCAGCTTGGCTCTTTTCCTCCTTTATCTTGCCCCCTGTGTCTCACAGCTTTGCCCCTTTGCCCTTGTTCTGACTCTTTCCTGATCCTCCCACCAGGTGACAATTTGAATTTTAAAGCCATTTACACTCCAAAAGGTGCATAATCAGATTTTTATCCTGTACTTTTCTGATGTGACTTTTTTATTATGACATCAAGTACTGACCCATAATAAGGATGTAAATGCCCACTTTAATGTCTATTAGCAGTATCTGCAGATGCATATAAAATTATAGTATCATCACATAAGTACATATTAACCTCTTGAGCTCCATGACAAAGTCTCCAGGGAACACTGTATTCCAATTTTCAATTACCAGCAGTAGTTCAGTGACGAGCAGTAGAAGTTGTACTCATCCATATCCTAAACACTCGAGGTACTTGCAGAATGACAGAGTGGTCACATTCTGAATACACCAGTTCTGGTGCTTCCAATTGCTAGCTATCTGGGACAAGCATCTGGGTTCTTCCCAGGAACAAATACACAGTTACATTTAATTACACATACAGGTGGGATGTAGCTTACCTCAAATAAATTTGTAGTTTTCAGCAAAGTTGTTTCTGAGTCACAGGGTAGTGCACGATCATCACTTTATCCACAGCGATTTGCAGAGAAAAGATAAGGTGTACAGCAACATACCATGTGCCATCTTCTATGCTTCTGTTGAGCAAACAATGCACTCTGCTGAGAAAATGCCCATTTAGCACAGGTGTGAGGTGCAATGTGTGAGCAATGAATGATGTGGTCCACAGTACTTTATTGCAAGATTAAGAAAACTACAATTGCAGCTACCTGTCCAATACCAAGATGGTATTCATGGAAATGCAAACATTCTGATTTTCATCTTTTGGGATAATGGTATCTGTTTACATCAGAAAATGGCTATTTAGCTGAAAACAGAGCCTGCCAACCCACATCTGACAAATGACCGCTATAAAAAACTTGGAGAGGGAGGTAATTTGTGGGTTTTTTTCAAAAAGATGCACTTTTTCTCCAGAAGATCTAGACCTGACAGTCCATGGAGAACAGAACAAAACACAGGATATTAAAGACAAAAGTTAGTATTTTTTCCTTTGTATGTTTCTCCTTCTTTCCAGTACAGTTCAGTCAGATGATTGACCTTGGTTCCAAAGAGGGACTCTGTCCCGAGGGCATTTTTCCCAAAATATATACTAAGATTTCTGATATTTTAAAACTTAGCTGAATTGGGCATTAACAGGCAGCATATCATTTCTTAAACAACAGCCAGGTTTTCTTCACCGGACAATCATTACTTTGGAGTTTGGAGAGAAGAATCAAGAGGACAACGCTTGAATATCACTGCAAGACGAGTTAATATTCATGTCATCCTATGATGTTCAAGTAAAAGCATATAAAGTGTGACTGCTCAATAGCAAGTTTTCACCTACCTATTGCTCTTTCTCAAGGTGTAGTAGACAAGTTATTTCATGGCAGATTCTCCATGATACTATGGATTTGGGCTGCTCTTTCAATTCCTTTGAAGTCCGTCCAAGAATCATAGTATTTCCAAATACAAAGCATTTTTGAGAAAACTAAAAGACTTTTACAAGGAAACCCCAATACAAACGGAATACATACAAAAAAATCCTAGCTCAAAAATAAATAATATATATAAACGGGCATACATATATCTGGTTACAGATAAAAATACTCAAAGGGAAGAAATGAACTGTCATTCCTAAGTTGTTCCTCAGTACATACACTTTACAATAATGCCAAATCAAATGATCACACAGTTTATTATTTTGAGAATCTAGCTTCATACAGAGCACAGAACACACATCTCTAGAAAGGTGAGGGCCAAGAATTGAAAGAGATTAGCAGCAAATGAGTCAGACCCAAAGACAGAAAAGAGAAAGCTGGAAACAGTCAAGTTCTTACAATAAAAGCAACTGACAACCAGTCCTGGAGAGATGCCTGCCTGCTGCCATCTCTCTCTCAGCTGAGAAGCCAGAGAGAGACTTCAGCAATGAGGACAGGGCTCCACACCTTGTCACTAATTGTGCCTGGATTAGCAGAAGCTCTGACCACTCATAGATGCTATGGAACTTGGCAGGAAATGTCATTTGAACCTACAAAAGGCTACAAAGTAAGCCCCTTCAAATTGCCAGTGCCTAGGTATCTCATCTTAGGCTCTCCCAAATCCACAGATAACTCTTAGTGTTTGCTTCAGTCATTCTGACTTAAACTCTTTATTTATACAATAAGGGTGACAATAACATCCAAATGCTCAGCACATAAATTCATTAACATTCTAAGCTGTTATAGCAGGAGGTACCCTGAAGACACTAATAAGGAAATTCCTTCTTCCCTCTTCAGAGTGGAGTCTGGATGCTGTGCAGTTAATAAAACTTGAAGTCAGTCTAAATAGGGAGGGGAAAAAAAACAATCAAAGCCAGTAGCTGTACACTCAGAGATCTCAACTGTCCTACACTAAGGCAGGAACTTGGTGTGAAAGGAGGGGATGGAGGACACACAGGCCAAGACACACAACCCTCAAATCCAACAACAAATCATGCAAGTGCTTGACTGCTTTGTACTGTATGTGCAGAAGGGCACTGATTACAATAATTTGGGCCACTTGAATTGTAGCCTTGCCAACAGAGCTCAAATTTGTTTTGTTATTGGGGGGTTCAGATACTTCCCTCTGGATCCACCACTAGAAAAGAATTACATTAATATCATTTACCATTTGAAACTCTGTACTATGTTCCATTAAAACACTATTACTAAGCATCTATTCTCACTGGAAAATTGCTTGACTTCAACAGAGAACAAAATCTGTACCCCCCAATTTGAAATACCCTTTGTTTAGACGTGAGAAGTTCTCCATTAATACATAGCAAGTCTGTTTCTATTCGTTTGTAGGTTCAGTTGATATTTCTGATCTGGAAAAGCATGAAGCAAGCATAGTCTGAAAAACACCAAAAGGCTACCACAGTCAGCCCTGTTACCAAATTAACCACCAGTTATTCCAACTGAACTGAGAAAATTCTCAGCCCTGAGATGTAAAATTAAGGAAATGTGAACAATAACCATTCTCCTTTTCTCTTTTTTTGCCTTTTTTTTTTTAATAGAAATGCAATTATCAAATGAAATACTTCATTACTCAAAATAAAAACATTACAAAGTTGCACGTAGGTGGAAGACTGAACCAGCTAATAATAACTTTCAGGTATCTGAAGTTTCTGACATTATCAATAGCTTGCCAAATCTGAGCCCTTCCCAAAAGACAGTTTATTACTTCTTGTTCAAACTCCTTGTACCTAACAAAAATCAGCACATTTCACCAGGAACACTTCCCAATTCTCACAGGTGCAGTTTGTAGATGAGAAAGGAAAATCATCACTTTTAAAAATTGGACACTCCTCCCCTCCAATATAATGTTGAAAATTTGAACACATTTCCAAAGGATCTTGATCTTTTTGTTTAAAAACATTCAATCCATTTGGGATCTAATTTTTTACAATTTATTCATTGGGACAGTTAACGTAGAGGGATTCCTGTGTTGTTGCTTCCACAATTGTGCATAGCTACCGATACTGGCTCACAAACATAGGCAAAAGAAAATTCAAAGTTCACTGCTCGTTGGATCTTTGAAGTCACTCTATCCTAAAAGGACAGAATGATGCCAATCTATCCTAAAAGGATGTCAGTGCTGGCAAAATGAACAGATATCCATTAAATCATCAACTGACACTGACCTGCTTATTTAAAAGAAATGCCCTGTCAGACTGGGCAGATCTGAAGCAGTGACTTGGAAGTGAAAGGCTACTTAAACTCTGGAACTGTTTCAGATTGCAAACAGGGAGCATCTCACTTGTCTAGAGACAGTGTCCTGACAAACTGGGAAACAAAATCATTACAAAACAACTCCAAAGAACGGACATGATAAATTACCTCAAATTCACTCACGTTTGCAATTCAAAGAAAGAAAAGCCTACAGACCTTCAGGGTCCAGGTTATACTTAAGGAAACGGTCAAGGAAGCATGCAGATTAATGGACATTCCAATACTGTAAATCTAGTTAGATGTCAGTGAAATCTCTCTTCCCCCACTCTCAACTGAATTTGCTTTATATCAGATACAACAATTCTTTCATATATTGATTTATTTCCAGTTTCTATAATCAGGAGAGAGATTCTGCAAGAATGTCATTCAGAGAATACACAATGTTTTAAGACAGAAGAATTTTTCTTATTTACATGTTACCCCTAAAATAGAGTCCTAAGAACCCAGAGCCCAATCCCTATCAAACAGTTAAATTTCATGACCCCATAAAATATTTGGGATAAGCACAAAGCTGCTCTTTACAGATTTTGTGTAGACCTGTTTGTGAATGATCTCTAGGTAAGCCCTCTGTGACAGAAGGAGGAAGCTAAAATGCAACTGATGGTAGCTTTGCCTGTCTGGTGTTGTCAAAACTTGAGAGAAAATTCAATGGTTTCAGCAGTGCACCAGGTGTCTGGTCAGTCCAGACCAGTCTCAGTTCATAGCCCTCTTAGAAATGCCTCCAGCAATGAAGTCCTGCATGCACCAATCTTGGCAATCTAGGCTTTAGCTTCAAGTTCATTTTTATGCCCATCTACACAAGATAAGAAATGGTTTATTGCCTAGTATTTTCATTTCCACAGAAGGCTTCCTACCACACAGACAATAATAAAAAATACAATAAATTTTGGAATTTAAAAAAAAATTCTTACTTTCTAGGATCTTGTGCATTGAAAAGCAGTGGTGAGAACTTTAGGTTCAGAGTCAACTGACTGAATATCACCTTCTATGGTAATGTCACAGCAGTGTTTGGGCAGCAAAGGCTAGCATGACACTCATATGAACATATGAACCTTGAATAGCAGTATAAGAACACTCTGTAAAGAGTACTTTAAGTGACTCTTACAGTTATACTCTGTAACTAAAGAATACTCTGAGTGAAGACACTAGAAGTGAATGCATATGGATGCAAATACTAAGGATTTTCATGTAGTAGAAAAATTAAAGGTTAAATGACAAGTTTTCAGTGTGAAAAATTACTTATATGGGTTAGTGGATTACATAGGACTTGCTGGATGGGTATAGGTAGTTATACATGTCAAAAAAACCTAATTGTAAAGAAAGACAAGACTTTTCAACCTTGCTGGGGGAAAAAAAAAAAAAACAGAGTAAGAAGCAATGTCAAGATGATCATATTAGGAAAAAACTATTCCAAGAGAAGATGCAATTTACTTATAAAAGGGGTAATTAAGAAAATTGATTACAAACAAAGATGACTTAATTCTTACTTGATGTTTTTAAAGTTGGGACATATCCGTGTAAAAATATAACTAAATCCAGTTCCAAGATAAATACTATAGCCAAAAAGTTGCAAAAGTTTTCTCCAACTTTGAATAAAGTTTGTACATCTTTTTGAGACTGGACACTGGGCTAAGAGAACACAAAAAAAGTATCACTATACAACTACTTCAGCCTTACAATACCCCTAGGTATCCAAATCCAGTCACTGTGAGAGACAGACTGCCAAGGCAGACAGATCTTTGGTCTGACCCAGTGCAGCCTTTTTCATGCTGTTCATCCCATTTCCTTCAGATGTTACAAGGACAAGAGGGCAGCTTTACAAAATCCTGATCAGCCTCATAATACTGGCATCTCTGCTTTAAGAAAATGAGTACTCTGTCATAACACACAGGGCTCAGCAATACTTTTTCTGATTGTCTGCAAGTATATACATTTTGCATCTTTCCCTGACATAACAGGCTGTACCAGTCCATTTTCCACTTTTAAGTTGGTACAAGAATTCCCTTTCCCTAGTCTGTCAGTTAGCACATCTTTGTTAACTCACTGGACTCATACTAACAGCCATGTTTGCAGTTGGGAAGGCATTCTACCCACACTGAAGTTGAGAAGGATGTTGAAGGTTCCCTCTGTCTCCACAACAGAAGTCTGCATTGTACATCACGTGGCTGAGGGCCAGCCATGCACCCATCTCCAGGCACTGGTGCCACTTTAGTCTCCCTGCACTTGCCTATGGCACTGTTCACTTTATTAAGAGTGAGATGCTTTGGAATAATTAAGACATTATGTTCTCTGTGCTGAGTTCAATCCTTCTACTGGGTAAAAGTTAATGGCCTAAGACAATCTTGTCTTACCTCCTGCATAACAAGAGTCCCCTTATGCTTAATGCTTTAAGAAGCATTGCTGTATTTTTCCCATATTTGATGGCATAAAAGGAAGATGTCTCACCATAAAACACAAAATGGAACAGAATACAGAAGACAAAGACTTAGTAATGAAGCATCACACAGAGAACTGAGTCTGACCTCCTTTGATAGTCTCCTAACAGACTATTAAAATATATTTTCTGAACAAATAACTGGTACCGTCCTACACTTCTGCTTCACTGAAAAGTACTCAACAACAAACTGTTGAGAAACAAACTGTTCCTCAAGACAACAAAGTAAAGCTCTTATCCACTTGATATAATTCCTTTTCAATTTCCAGGCACACATGCTGGTTTTTGTAGCATCTTCCTTCTTCAGTACAGAAGGGGTTACAATAAAAGATGCACTCAATCACCCTTCTTGTTGTCCAGCCTCCAATTTCCCTTCTTGTCCTCTGCTCACTAAGCAGGTCTCTGCAACATCCACAAAATAACTGCAGGAGTTTCTACAGTTTGAAGGACAGCACTGACCGACTCAATGTCATTATTCAGGAACGATGCTGGCAAGACACACCTCTGCATACCACAATTACGGAGCTAATCTATCACTCAGTAGCACTAGTCCCAGCCTCTAACAAGTTTCTCTCCAGTTATTGTTTTGTTGCCTTCTTCACTGTACCTTAAAATCACAAATCCATCAGGCCAGAAATTACATTCCTCTAATTTAAACTTCCCCAGTACCTACCAAATTGAGTATTAAGCCTGACTAGAGCTCACTGGAACTACTGGAAACATGCAAAGAACTACTCAGAAACATGCTCCTCTCAGCTCTTGATTTCTTTTTCACTAAATGTCCATCTTCTCCCTGTACATAAAAGTATATCATTTTAAGATGGGTCTCTGTCATCTATGAAAAATTGTGGCAATTGCACGAGGTCCCCAGTGACAAGCAGGGGTACGTATACATCACCTTTCTAAAAAGACACAAAGGAGTATCTGTGGAATGATAGGCTAGTCAGTCCTACCTCAGTCCCTTGCAGCTTGATGAAGCAAATTCTGGAAGGCATTTCCAGGCACCCAAAGGACAAAGAGGTGACTAGGAACAGGCTGAGGGAAAATCAAGCCTATGAACCTGACTGCTTTCTATGATGAAATTACAGACACTGCGGATGCATAGGGGGCAGTGAATGCTGTTTACAATGACTTCAGTAAGCTTCTTGATGCAGTCTCTCATAGCATCCCTATAGCCAAATGGGGGAGCTATGGACTACAGACCAGTGAGAAACTGGCTGAAGTGCCAGGTTGAAGAAAAATGATCAATGTTTTGAAATCTGCCTGATGGCCAGTTACGAAAAGTATGCCTCAGAAGACAATACTGAGATCAATACTGTTCACTGATCACTAGTGACCTGCTACAAAAATACAGAACATATTCTCAACAAGACCAGAAAAAATGGCATGTTAGGGAAGGGAGTCACTGATATGCTGGAGGGTGGGGGTACCACCCAGAGGAACTTTGACAGACCAGAGGAATGAAAAGACAAAAACATCACAAAGTTCATGCATAAAATAGTTCCATTGGAAGGGACCTAAAATGAATACCTAGTGCAAATGACTGATCACATCAGGACTCACCAAACGTTAAAGTAAGGGCATCGTCCAAATGCCTCTTAAACAGACAGGCTTGGGACATGAACCATTTCTCCAGGAAGCCTGATCCAGCGATTGACCATCCTGTCTGTATACAAATGTTTCCTAATGTCAAGTTTGAATTCCCCCTCATGCAGCTCTGAACCATTCCCATGTGTCCTGTCATTAAACACCAGGGAGAAGAGTTCAGCATCTCCCTCTCCACTTCCCCTCCTTGAGAAGCTGTAGAGAACAGTAAGGTCACCCCTTAGTCTCCTTTTCTCCAAACCAGACAAACCCAGATTCCTTCACCACTTCCCACAGGACATGCCTTCCAGGTCCTTCACCAATTTGCTGTTTATTATTTGCTCTGTTTTAAAATTACATCATGAGCCAGTCAAAGGAGGTGACTGTCCTGCTCCGCTCTGCACTCACCTAAAGTCCTGTGTGCAGTTTTGGGCACCACAATATTAGAAGAATATAAAGCTATTAGAGACCATCCAAAGGAGGGCTACGAAGATGGTGAGGGGCCTAGAGGGGAAGCCATATGAAGAGCAGCGGAGGTCACTTGGCTTGTTCAGCCTGGAGGAGACTGAAGGGAGAATCTCATCACCATATACAACTTCCTCACAAGGGGAAGAGGAGGGGCAGGCACTGATCACTTTTCTCTGGTGATCAGTGACAGGACTGAAGCGAATGGCCTGAAGCTGTGTCAGGGGAGTTTTAGGTTAGATATTAGGAAGAGGTTCTTAGCCCAGAGGGTGGTTGGGCACTGGAACAGGCTCCCCAGCAAAGTGGTCACAGCACCAAGCCTGACAGAGTTCAAGTGTTTGGACAATGTTCTCACTCACATGGTGTGATTTTTGGGGCTGTCCAGTGCAAGGCCAGGAGTTCATAGAATCATCAAGGTTGGACAAGACCTTTAAGATCATCAAGTCCAACTGTGAACCCTTCACTACCACTGTAACCCCTAAACCCTGTCACCCCATGCCAGATCCAGGCAGCTGACTCCACCACCTTCCTGGGCAACTTATTCCAGTGCCTGACCACCTTAACAGTGAAAAATATTCTAGTATCTAATTTGAACCTCCCCTGTTTCAGCTTAAGACCATTTCCTCTGGTCCTCTCACTACAAACTCCTTTCAGGTAGCTGTACAGAGTGACAAGGTCTCCCCTGAACACTGAGGGGTGCACTCAACCCCCACATCCAGATANCAGAGTTCAAGTGTTTGGACAATGTTCTCACTCACATGGTGTGATTTTTGGGGCTGTCCAGTGCAAGGCCAGGAGTTCATAGAATCATCAAGGTTGGACAAGACCTTTAAGATCATCAAGTCCAACTGTGAACCCTTCACTACCACTGTAACCCCTAAACCCTGTCACCCCATGCCAGATCCAGGCAGCTGACTCCACCACCTTCCTGGGCAACTTATTCCAGTGCCTGACCACCTTAACAGTGAAAAATTTTCTAGTATCTAATTTGTACCTCCCCTGTTTCTGCTTAAGACCATTTCCTCTGGTCCTCTCACTACAAACTCCTTTCAGGTAGCTGTACAGAGTGACAAGGTCTCCCCTGAACACTGAGGGGTGCACTCAACCCCCACATCCAGATAATCAGTAAAGGTATTAAACAGGACTGGCCCAAAAACCAAGCCCTGGGGAGGGGGCACCCAGTGCTCCTGGGGAACACTGCTAGCAACCGGATGCCAACTGGATTTAGCTCCATTTGCCACAATTCTCTGAGTGTGGCCATCCAGCCAGTGTTTTATCCACCAAAGAATGCACCTATCCAACCTGTGAGCAGCCAGTTTTTCTAGAAGGATGCTGTGGGAGATGGTGTAAAACACTTTACTGAAGTTTAGATAGACTGCATTNAAAGGTATTAAACAGGACTGGCCCAAAAACCAAGCCCTGGGGAGGGGGCACCCAGTGCTCCTGGGGAACACTGCTAGCAACCGGATGCCAACTGGATTTAGCTCCATTTGCCACAATTCTCTGAGTGTGGCCATCCAGCCAGTGTTTTATCCACCAAAGAATGCACCTATCCAACCTGTGAGCAGCCAGTTTTTCTAGAAGGATGCTGTGGGAGATGGTGTAAAACACTTTACTGAAGTTTAGATAGACTGCATTCACAGCCTTTCCCTCATCTACTAAGAGGGTCACTTTGTCATAAAAACACGTATGGGTTTTGTAAACCCACATTGGCTGGGCTTGATCCCCTGGTTGTCCTGCATGTGCCGAATAATGGCACTCCGGATGATCTCTTCCACAGTGTTGCCCAGAACCGAGGTTAGGCTGACAGGCCTGTAATTCCCTGGATTATCCTTTTTGCAGATGGGTGTTCCATTTGCTAATTTCCAGTCAGCTGGAACTTCTCCAGTTAACCAGGACTTCTGGTAGATGATTAAGAGTGGCAAGTACATTCACCAGTTCCCTCATTTCTCTGGGGTGGATCCCATCAGGGCCCATAGACTTGTGAGTGTCTAATTGGCATAGCAGCTCATTAACCATCTTCTCTTGGATTATGGGAGCTTCACTCAGCTCCCCATCCCTAAATTCCTCTAGGGGCCAAATATCCTGAGGACAACTGGTCTTGACATTAAAGCCTGAGGCAAAGAAGGCATTAAGTACCTCTGCCTTTTCCTCATCCCCTATCATTGTACTCATTATTATAATGAATACTCTGTATTCATTAGGGAGACACTCCATGATCCTCCTTTTCTTGCCAATGTATTTATAAATACCTTTTTAGTTGTCTTTAACTGTGGAGGCCCAATCAAGTCCTAGTTGGTCTTTGGCCCTTCTAATCTTCTCCATGCATGACCTTGCAACATCCTTAATAGTCCTCCCAAGTTACCTGACCCTCCTTCCAGAGAAAACAGATTCTCTTTTTTACCCCTAAGTTCCAGCCTAAGTTCTCCAGTCTTTTTCCCCAACGCCTTGTCTTTCTACACAGGGGGATAGCCTGCTCCTGAATGTTTAACAATTCCTTTTTAAAGCACATCCAGCCTTCCTGGACTCCTTTGCCCTTCAAGACTGACTCCTAAGGGACTGTGTCAATCCATCTCCTAAACAGGCCAAAGCCTACCCACTGGAAGTCCAAGGTGGAAGTTCTGCTGGTGCCTCTTATTTCACGCAGTATTGAAAACTCTAACATTTTGTGGTCACTGTGCCTAAGAAAGATGCTGACCACCACATGACCTACCAGCCCTTTGCTGGACTTGATGATCCCTGTGGGTCCCTTGCAACTCAGGATATACTATGATTCTATGATTTAAAGGACTTTAAATGCCTTTCAGTAGCACCCAGTATGATCTTCTCCGCAATTTTTCCAGGTACTGAGGATAGACTAACAGATCTGTAGTTTCTTCATGCCCTTCTTGTAAACTAGAATAACACTGGCTAGCTTTCAGTCAACAGGGACCTTCCCAGACTCCCAAAACCTTAGGTAGGTGATTGAGAAGGGTTGTGCTAAACAGCCCCTAGCTCCTGGATGAATTCCATCTGGCTTCATAGACTTACATACACTCAACTGGTCCATTATGATCTCAGTGGACACAAATGGAAAGCCACTATTCCCACCGTAATGGTCCTCCGGATCAGAATACTGGGCAGCACAAGGTCTGTCAGTATTATTAGAGATTGAAGCAAAAAAACCACATTAAACGCCTCCACTTTTTCTTCATCTTGACTTGTCAGGTGACCATCTTCAACACATATTGGTCCAATGTTTTCCTTAGACCTTCTCATGCTGTTAATGTACTTCAAAAAGCCTTTCTTGTCTGACACAACACTGGCCAGTTTCAACTCTAAGTTTTGGTCTTTCATATCTTCTCCCTGCATATATGAAGCACAGCTCCATAATCTTCCTGCAAAGCCTGACCTTGTTTACAGAGATCATACAATTTCTTTTTCTTCCTGAGTTCCAAGAGAAGTTCCCTGTTCTGCTAAATTGGTCTTCTGCGCCGCTTGACTTTCAACAAAGGGATTACCTGCTCTTGTGCTCTTAAAAGGTGATTCTTAAAAACTGACCAGCACTCAGGGAACAGCACACTACTAACTAGCTCACTGAGTAGCCTAAAATTAGCTCTCTTGAAATCCAGGGTAGCAACTCGCTGACTGTTTTCCTCATTAAATCAAAAATTTTAGATTCTCCTATTTCATGACCCCTGTGGCCAAGGCAGCCACCTACCATCATATCTCTCTCAAGTCATTCTCTAGTCATAAATAACAAGTCTAGGTGGGCATCTTTCCTGGTTGGCTCACTGAGTACTTGTGATGCACGATTACCTTCAACATACTTCAGGAATTTCCCAGACTTGCTTGTCACAGCAGTATGGTATTGCCAGTTCATGTCTGGGAAGCTGAAGTCTCCCACAAGGACAAGGAGAGGAGACAATTTGAGAGAAGACAAAACCAGAAAAAGACTGGGGAGTCTTGGTTGACAAGAAGTGGAACATGAGTGAGCTGTGTATCTTTGAAGCAATAATAACATACTGGACCACGCTGGTAGAAGCACAGCTACCAAATCAAGACATGTTATTATTCATTTGTACTCAAGTAATTCACATCGGAAGCAGTATCCTTCACAGCAAGTACTGTGTGAGCAGAGTGTGAGTTCTAAGAAATCTGCCTTAGAGAACAAAAGAGACAAAGCCATGAACCTATTTTATTCCTCTAAGAATGCTGCAGATATTAAAATCTGTATCAACTTACTGAAGTCTGAAGATAAATTTTGATAAATACTCAGGAGTAACAAGATATATGATTCATTTAGCTTGCCTCTGGAGAATCAAATTTGGTTGAGAACCCAACTGACTGGATTCTAACGCAGAAATAGGAAAGAGAGAGCACCTGCAATAATTTGAGTCTCCTGAGACTTCCAGAAATTTGCCATAGTAGGAAGTACAGTTTGCCAAGACAAGACCTGCCACAGTTACTTTTCAGTACTGCCACAGTTACATTCAGCCTTTAAGGACAAGAAATAACTCCTAGGAGCTTAAAACCTAAGTAAGGGCTTAACCAGATAACAATGCTACTGACCTCAATAGGAAAATCTCATAAATTATCTTTGCCCCCAGAGAAAAGTCATATGAAGCATGGCAACCCACCTCTCACCCACTGCAATGAGCTGAAGGCTCTGGATTCCCTCACATTCTCTTACACAAGTTTTAAAACCATCATGACACCACAGAAGAGAAAGAACTACTCTGGACAATACTCAGAATGTAGCAAGATATATCAGAATTGGTTTTGCAAAGAGGACTACAAAGGCTAAATATAAAGTTTTAGCTGAATGATCAGTAATCTGAGTAAGTAAATCTGTTGAACAGACCCAAATCAAGAGAGGTTGTGGAGGGTCCTTCATGAGACCCACTCAATTTCACAAAAGCTCTTCTAGGGAACTACTCCTCTGTCACTGGAACAGCATGCAGTTTAGATTACAAGGCTTCCAATCCCAAAATTCATCTGCAGGTTGTCAGAAGTATGTGACCACCTGTATTCACGAGTACTAGATAGTCAAGCTACTCATCTCCAGATTTACTTTTCCCTCATATGTTCTAGATTAAAGGCCCTCCACTGCTGAAAGTTCTTGTGCTACTCTTTAGGCACCATTGGTCAAAATAACTACAAATAAGACATAAGATAACCCAATGACTACTTCAAAACAGGAGCACTCCTTCCTCTACAAAAGCCTTACAGTTTGTCCTGTAATCCAAACACACCTCTGGGCTCCTCCATTAGGTAAAAACGTACCACCAAAAAAAAAAAAAAAAAAAATTGAGATGGATTTACAATGATAGATCTGACAGCGTGCTTGGGCTGCAAATATAAATCCAATTTGGATATCTGCCCATGAATAAGTAGGTATTAGAGGATCAGACACAGACAGTATGTCTGTAGTATAATCAACTGTATTTGTCAATTGTGATTTAGCAAGTCATTCAATTTCTGTTTTGTGTATGTTATGACCACTTAACATTTTAATACAGATTTAAATATAAATCTCCGCTTCATATTCTCACAATCAAATCTGTCCCTCAGCTATTTGATTTACAAGGGAGAGCAGAAAACTGCAAAACCACTAAAAACATGTAAATTTTGTTGTCTGCTTAAGAGTGCTGGCTACACTTCTACAATCAAAACTAATTTTACAAGTTTAAACGGTCCTGTCTGAAAGCTCCACAAAATGAAGAAAGCAAAGAGTTCTATTCATTTAATACATCCTATTTTTACAAGACTTAAGAAGCTGTGAGGCCACCTGTTCCTTGACACATGCTATGCAGGTATATATTCCGAAAACACAGCCCAAGATAGGCTCCAGAGTTATTTAAGGAAAGAGAGGGAAGAAATTACTGTTATATATATATATTCCGCAACACAGAAGGTAACAGCAGACCAAGTGGAAGTTCTATGAAGAGAATCTCTTCAGTGTTCACTGCAGTGTAATGAGCAATCATCAGCAGGTGGAGACACCCCCAGTAGGTGTAGCAGACAACACTTGTGAAGGGAGGGAAAGCATGAGACAGGAGTCTGATCAATACTCTAAATGCTCTGAACTCAGAGGACACTTTAGGTGGCTTTTTTGTTCAATGGCATATTAACTTTAACAGCAAGCATCCTTTAGAAATACTAGCAGATTTTCTTTTAATTTATACACTGAGATATGGAAGTTTTGTATATCCTCTACCATACTCCAGTGATATTCAGGGATCCAGGTTCCTTTCCAGGACACCAGCTTACACATTTGTGTCAAAGTAGTTCTCCCAAATCCTTATCCAGTAGGAGGTTTAAGAATGAACATGGAATACACAAGACTAAAGACATTCAAAACAAGGGAGAAGGAAAAGGTCTAATGGACAATGATGCTGCCAGTGAGCCAATGGCAATTTCTACGTGGACAAGCACCATATTTGCTGTGCCAAAAGCAACATGATTTGATTCCATTAGTACATGACCTGAAAACCTTCTGCTAGCACAGAATTCAGGTTCCATATTTCAACTTGTTTGCATTCCTTCCTCATTCCCCAGCCAAGAAATCCTCTGACCTGAAAGAAAGCAGGGGGACACTTCTGCCTCCCTGAGTGGCAGTGGGACTTTCACCCCAAAAAATGCCAAATACACAAACAAGCAACATGTCCAGGAGTGAATAAAGATCTGAAAGCCCAAAAGAATCTGTACATGACCCATTACATATGAGCTGGCATCAGGGAAAGAGATGAATGCATAATAAATACAGCAATAGCAAGAATATTTTTAAAAGCTGCTGCAGTCCCAACAGTGATTACCTTTTCCTAAACATAGAGTCACAAACATAATTTAGGTATGTGGGGCACGCAGATCAGTCTGGATGATGGCACGCATCACACATCAATACTGAGGATACCAGTACTGCCAAACAACACGTTTGGTGCAGAGACACACAAGAACCAAACACTTCCAAAATCGAGCCAGCTTTTATAGTTGCAATGCTTTCTTTCAGCTGTATCCAAGGCTCTTCTCTGGTGGCATTTTAAAAAAGTTACTGGAGGCAGCAATAGTAGATTTCTCAGTTGCTGGTGTTTTCCCTGTCCACTCAGAGTTCTGGGATCTCAAAGATGGTGTTGCTAGTAGCTCTGATTCTGCTGCATCCATGTGGACAGATAAAGTTGCTGGAATATAAAATTGCAGGAAAGGGAGAACAGAAGAAGAGAATAGGAAAGGGCAATTAAAAAAAAGTTAGAACAAGTGACTTCATGGCAAATGCCTCATATATATTTCTTTTACAAAGAATCTCATCATATTTCTTTTACAAAGCTGTTATTTATTGAGTTCCTACAAGTTTTCCATCCAAATTCCTTTGAAATACAGGTTCTTGACAGCATTAACACCTTCACCTTAATGAGTCACACATTCAAAACTCTAAGTTCCCAGTCCACTAACTATTTCCTTAGTCACAGGTCCTGTTGAATATCAAGAGTTTTAGCTGTCTCATACTTAAACTGAATCAATTCACAATGACTCATCTGAAGGTAAGTTAACTCTTTACAAAGACTCAATTAACCCTGTATCTGAGATTGAAAATCTCTGAAGGCGTGGCAAATTTCAGGTTGCAAAGCTCCTTTAAAGAGGAACACATACCTCTCCTTCTCACACAGTAAAGGCAGTACCATGAACCTCCACATATATCCAACATGGTAAATCAGCATATTATGACAAGAAACTACTTGCCAAGTTAGGTTGAAATCCATTCTCATTTTCTCAATACAACCAGTGCTTCAAATGGGACAGATTATAATAGCACAAGAGATTTGCAGATCCGTGGCTCAACCCAACAGTCCCACAAATTTCCAGAAGGATTGCCAGAAACCTAGAGATATGAGAGTTTACACCCATTCTCAGTATCCTGAAACACTCAATCCTCATAACCAGAACAGGGCAGTGTAAAGAAGAGTAATTGCCATAGGAGTCTTTAGGGCAAACAGATTTTTTTAACAAGTAACTGCTTCAATTCAAAACACATCTCTTCTTCATTGTAGTCTCATAATAGATAATGTTTGTGTGTTTTAATTACAAGTTGCATCTGTTGCTCTGTAGTGGATGAAGGATAAAAAGGCCTCAAGGATAACAAGCCTCAACTAGAAGACTGATTGCTTTGAAGTTTAAATAAGAAGTTGGTTCAATGCTTGAGGTTCCACACTCAGTAGATCTGGAACCTCAACAATGCAGCTTCTGCACATCCAAAACAGTGAGTCATTCCCATACAGCCACAACAACATAGCTGATAACAATATATCGCATATTTTACATCTAGCCCACCAACTTCTTCCATCTGAAGGTCATATGAAACACGAAAAAAAACCCTCAAAGTCTTTAAACTAACCAATACTATACTATGTGACCCTTGCTAGTAGCTCCCCACTCAGGCTCTCGATCTTTGCTCATAAAAAGAAAAAAGCAAAGGACTGAAACAGGTTTCTTGCTGCTGGGTATGACAAACCACCCTGACAAAGAATGAAATACAAGAGGGAAAATTCACCAAATTGCTAGTACTCATCAGACTGGTCTCTGATAAGCAGTTTCACAAGCTGCTAACTGGCACCTTTTAGAAATTAGTTTTTTGCAAGTTAAGTGTAAATACATAACAAGGCAGACAAAAATCTATTTATGCAGATTTTTACCCCCAACTCACTGTAATAGCTGAACAGGATGCCAGTTACCACGTGCACTGCTACATACCTAGTGGATTGAACCACATAAACACTAAAAACATCAGTGTAACGATCAAAGGTTGTTCACCACTTATGGCACAACTGTCTGTCCTTACGGCCTATTCTGGCAAAGTGAAGACAGACACGACAGTCTTCATCAGATCCCTTTCAAACCAGAGAATAACTACCATGAGAATAACATTTCATGCAGTATTTCTCAGACAAGCCCTACTGTGCAACTGAGGACATTATTCCAAATCTACTGTACTGCAATGGAAAGTAACTAAACACAAGGACACTATCCATGCCTTCAAAGTCTTAGATCACTGAAAGCTCAAAGGAACTTTCTCACCTCAGACTTTCTTCCTCCCTAGGCACTGGCTTTTGGTCATTAAGCTGGATGAACCTCTGGTCTAATCCGGTACAGTCAGTCTTAACTTCCTCCAGATTTCCTTATTCTACTGCCAAACTACACCCAGACTTTTGTTCTTAGCTGGTAAAAGCCTTATGCTTTAGGGCTCGCACTGTTCGATTGTGTAGTGTAGAAGACACTAAATTTAATTTTCAATCTCTCTGAACATTTGCATTTTTGCCCAACTTAATTTTGATAAGTCACTTCCTGAAGTGCAAATTAATTCTGAATTTTCTACCTACTTTTTGTTGCTCTCAATGGATACCTCAGTTACAGTATTTAGGCCTGTTATGCTCAGTGAGCAGGATTAATACCAGAAGTTTAATGCTATAACAATACAATAGAGACCTAAGGCACTTCTCCTACAGTAATGCATGTTTTTTCATGTTCATACAGGGGTCTCTGGCAGAAGTTGCTTTACCAGAACTCATAAATACTCACATTCATGAAAGTATGCGAGAAGACATGGAATAAACTTATTTTGCTTGCCTCCCAAATACATTACATACAAAACATTAGCTCCCTTCTCTCATTCCTGCACTTAGAAAGGAAATAGCACCCACATCTCATCTGTCTTTTATTAGCATCTTCTGATTTCAGCCAAATTCAACTCAAAACTTTCTGTGGATGCTGGGGGGGTGAGGCGACAGGGGAAGATTTGTAGCTGCATGTTTAAGAAAGAAGCTAAATTCATCACAATGACAGGGGATAGTGTTGGCAGAGATTTGAGCTATTTATTCTTTTAGGAAAATCCTATAAAGAATGACATGAGGAAGCCTCTATCTGCAGTCTTGTTCATCACACTGGTGAGGAGTCCGATAACAGATGTATGCAGTAGCGTGATTTAGTGCCGGGAGCTGGCCCCTGATGTGTATTAATACAGCGGCAAAGCGGAACGAGCTCCTCTTCATCACTCATCTCTATAAAAGAGGTGGAATCCGAGATGGCCCGATGTTCGGCAGAGCAAGCCCATTTGTTCTGCTGACTGATGAAGCCAGCTCAGGCTGTGTCCTTCACCTCCACGGGGCACTCAGGTTGCAAAAAAGGAGATCACTGAAGCAGGACCTGGTCAACAAGTGAGACGAGAGCAGCTGGACTCAGCTAAGTAGATATTTAAAGGTGAAGAAATCCAGCACTCCATGTGCCTGCACTGGCACACATGGGCCTTCTGATTCACCTGTGCTTCACCTTTTGCAAAAGAGGTAAAACACCACAAACATAAGCCTTTGTAGTGAGAAAAAGAGGCTGCCATGATTCCATAGGTGCAGAGGAACCCCAGTATATGGCATTTATGTAGGAGCAAGTAGGTGCATGGCAAGGGAGAAAAATCTTTATCTATCTCATCAATATCTAACAAGCATAAGAGTCTACAGATAATTCTACATTATTGCTGAGTAAAAAAAATACAATGTATTTTTTTAGGCCTTAGTAATTCCATAGTAAGATCCCCTTTGACAGAAATAATACCAGATTTCAGTACTGTCCAAGTTACATGTCCAGGTTGTGCTCCAGCTGTAATTGGGAGTCTGCTGTAGAAAGTCATCTAGGACACAGCTTCAGTTATCCAATCACAAAAGTTTCTTTTCAAAAGTCAGTATTGCAGCAAACCCTGGCCCACAGCTGTTCACTTTGCTGGGGATATTTCTAAACAGGGTCTAAGGAAGAGATCTTTACCATTTCTGACCTTTGCAGCACTTGTCTCTTGATGATCAGTACAAGCAAGTCCATATTCTACGAACAACACTCCTTCCTTATTTTGTACTACATAACTGTAATTTTCTCTCTCATCCATAAAAAGAAAACTTTCCAAACCCCTGTTGCTATTTCTACTGCTAAGTTCTACTCCAGATGCAGTTTCAACTCTTCAAAAAGTGTTTACTATACAATTTGCCTAGTCAGGTAAGTACAATTTACACAGTATTTTGAAACATGTAGGCATAGAAACAGAAGCTGTCTTTATAGAAAGTGACCAGCAATGCAGTACAGAATACAGTCTGAACAGTAAATGAACAGACAAGTAACAAGGGACAGTGAGATATTAGCATTCATACCAAGAAAACCTAGTATTGCAGTGCTTAAATTCTGTGTCTAGATACGTGATTTTACTAACCCTTTCAGTACAGAAGTCTGAATATCCCAAGATGGAATATGCAAAAGACAGGAAAGAATATCCTAAATAAAGAGTTGATAACAGATGACACTTCTGCTGAGCAACAGATTAATAATGTTCTTTTCTCTTCTTTTTCAATACAGAAGCTTTCAGACAGTTTGTAATTCAGATCTGTGACCTGGAGAGAAAGCACAACTTTCTTCCCTACTTCATTATTTTACTGTTTAACCACCAGCCCAAGAAAGAAAGACGAACTTCATTCCTTCTACTTATCATCAGTCCCTTTGGCTTTCCCCCTGTTTTCACGTCTCTATTCTTCCCATCAGCTTACCTACTGCCTTGTTACCGGATTTCAAGAATAATTTTTTAATAAATTAGTTGGAAGAACATGTGTTGCTTGATAGTCACAAGACAGGATAAGGTGAGAGGTCAGAAAAGAGCACCCTAAACTCCTCTATGTTCTGCAGATTAAATCTTACAGATTCTGATGAGTAATCAATCACTTTCCAGAAATATGGCACATAAAAATAGACCAGCATTGTAATGACTACATCTCCAGAGCACAAAAAAGAAAAAAATAACTATTTTCATCCAGAAGAGCAAAACAACCCCCAGGGAATAGGTGGTCTCATCCAGTGATGATAGAAAAACTGCCAGATTTTTGCTCCTATGAAAGTGTCTACAAATACCCTGACCAAGGGCATCAGAGCCACCAGCTAATGCCAGCTCAACACTGAAGGAACACACTGTGCATACTGATCAACTCCCTATTACCATGGACTGCATAATTTAGGACAGCAGAAATAACATCTTACGAAGAAACAGATTATTATCCACTATACACTGAAGCATTGTATATTAATTTAGCATAGCCACACCACCAAAAATCTGTTTAGTAGACAGCTTTTGATGCTATGCAAAAAACACACAATATGCTCTCTCACACCTTTCATTAGTTTCAAACCAAGGTAACACTACTTCTGCCTATGCCACCTCACTCAAGAGGGACATGACTTTAAAAATGCTTACAAGTTACCTGATGTTGGGCTAGACATGGAGGCTGCAGCTGGCTTTCGTTTCCTCTTGATGTCCCTTGAATATGGTGGTCCCAGGTGGACACTTGTTTGCCTATGGAGAAATTAAAACAAATTAAACTCTATTCCAATATCACGTTTCTGTTAGACTGATGAGTCACCTTCAATGCCCATCTCCCCTCAGCTTATCTAGTAAGCAGGACAGGGAAAAACTTCTCAGGAAAGTTTTGATCACATTCTTTGATAGTATACCATTATGCTCCCACTTCTTTTAAGAGCTCACACATATAAACTGCTCAGAAGAATAATTTCTTAGCCTTTAAAGGATCTAGTTTTGCATTAACTTTAAAATAACTCCTTGTATACATAAAGATGTAGATCAAGCAGTGATATGTCACGTCCTACCATTACTTCTATATAAACATAACAAATGTCTGTAAGATTGCTCTTTAAAGGAACTGTGTGATATTTGCTCCCTTAGTCAGAAATTAGTTTGCAATTTACTTAGCGCTGTAGTCATCTTAGAATGTACCTATAATGCCAATAGTCCATGCACATTGTTTCCACCACAGCAGTAAGTTCGTAAAGTTAGGAATGCAAAGCCTGTTATTTTGATTTTTTAAAAAAAATTCTTAAAGTTCAACAAACACTTTTATCAAGTACTGAAATCTTTTACAGATAACAAAAAGTTCATGGGTTTTTACTTCCGTGCCAAAATCGATTAAAAAAAACACCCAACCTCCAAACAGCATATTTAGAATATCTATAATTTTAGACGCCGACTTTACACAAAACCAAACTGTGCTGTTATATCTATACAGTGTAGAGAGCACAAAAATATTCCCATACCAGTCCAGTCTATAAATTGTTTGAATGCTGCTGCATCTACCTACTTACCTAATAAATGCACAACCACAAAATAAAAGAAGTATCTACCCTTCTGTCTTCTCAACTAAAATTCAAAAGTTCTGCAAGATTTGCCCTCTAAATCTGACATTAAGAAACAAAAATTATTAAACTGTACTAAGCTTCACTGACAGCCAATTTTGCAAATTTGGGAACACACATTAACAGACAAAGAAGTCTCCTGAAGGGATCAAGTGTACTCTCAGTAAACTCGCAGACCACATTAAGTTTGGTGGGAGTATTGACCTGCTGGAAGGTAGGAAGGCTCTGCAGAGGGACCTGGATAGGCTAGATCAATGGGGTGAGGCCAACGGCCTGAGGTTCAACAAGGCCAAGTGTCTGGGTCCTTCACTTTGGCCACAATAATCCCCCACAGCACTATGAGCTGGAGCAGAGTGTCTGGAAAGCTGCACAGCAGAAAAGGACCTGGGGGTGCTGGTTGACACCAGCTGAATGTGAGCCAACAGTGTGCCCAGGTGGCCAAGAAGGCCAATGGCATCCTGGCTTAGATCAAGAATAGTGTGGCCAGCAAGACTAGGGAAGGGATCATCTCCCTGTACTTGGTGAGGCTGCATCTCTAGTCTTATGTCCAGTTTTGGCCCCTCACTACAAGAAAGACATTGAGGTGCTAAATGTGTCCAGAGAAGGGCAGTAGAGCTAGTGAAGGGACTGGAAGATAAGTCATATGAGGAGCAGCTGAGGGATCTGGGATTGTTTAGCCTGGAGAAAAGGAGGCTCAGCAAAGACCTTGACGCTCTCTACAACCACCTGAAAGGACGTTGTAGACAGCTGGGGGTCAGCCTCTTCTCCCAGGCAACCAGTGACAGGACAAGAAAGTGCAGCTTCAAGCTGTGCATGGGGAAGCTCAGGTTGGATATCGGGAGGAATTTCTTCAAGGAAAGGGTTGTTAAACATTGGACTGGACTGCCCAGAGAGGCGGTGGAGTCACCGTTCCTGGAGATGTTCAAGAAACAACTGGACGTGGCACTTACTGCCACGGTCTAGATGACAAGGTGGTGATCAGTCAAACCTTGGACTCAGTGATCTCAGAAGGTCTCTTCCAACCTAAATGATCCTGTTATTCTGTGAAATGCTTTCAAAAATACTGGCACACCTATAAACTCATATTCAAATCCTGTGTTTGTACACTGAACCAAATAACCTTTAAATGACTTTGCATATCCTAAAAACTGCTTCCGTACATGACTATAATAGTGGCTATATAGCATTTTAGCATAGCTGTACCATGAAACATCTAAGCACACATAGCCTGAGGAAAAGATACAGGTTTTTTATTTTGCATCAGTGACACAGTATTAGATTATTAACTAGATGACTACATCATTATAATAATTCAACTAATTTTAAATAATAACAATAATAAAAATGTTTCCTTTTTAATTTTATTAATTTACACCAACATTAGCCATCTGATCCTTGGTGGATAATCACTATGGACTAGGAAAAAATCATGCACTATTGCTTCCAAGAGACTTTATGTAATTTTTCCCAGTTCACTAATATTACAGCTAGATTTTGAACAAGAGCTCCTGGCTCTCAGCTACATGCTCAAACCACATCTATCCTTACCTGATGATTACACTGGGGGTAAAATAAATTAAAACAGAAGAATCTCAAAATCAGTTCATGTAGTGAAAGTAAAGGCAAATCATACTCCAGCTGGAGACTACTAGCAAGGATGTTGTATCTAGTAGCTCAGCCACTAACACACAAAGGCTCAGAGGTCATAAATTGTCTCTGTAACGTGTATTTCATTCAGGTTTATTCCTTATTGATTACCCACACTTCAGTTAGTAAATCAGGAACCTATTGATTACTCACTGGCTCTGACTGACCTGGTGGTAAAAGTGTCAGTTTCAAGTGGTTGGTGCACTTTACAGGCACCATAAATCTGCGTACAGGGAATCTCCAGGTGGTAAGAACCTTGGGAGAGAAAAGAGCAGAAGATTCCATGCAGTAGATATAGTCCTCATTAAGACACGGACAGAAAGGACAACTAAGGTGTAATTTATGAAATAAACGACATTTTTGGTAGAGAGCACACTTTTCAATCTAAATTTCTAATCACTAGTTTGCATACAAGTGCTATATCAATAAGATAACAGAATTAGTGAATCCTATTTTAACAGCAGACTCCCACAAACAGCACCACCAGGCAAGTCAAGTCATGGGCATGCAGAGCACCCAAAATAGCAGTGGACAGGCTGAACTATAAAATGTGAAAATATCACTGACAAGCTGCAATGATGAACTAGTTCTCTTCCAAAGCTGAATTTTAACAACTCTTCTAAACAGTTAAAAACTACTCTGAAGTAGAATAGAACAGGAAAGGCAGAAAGAAAATGCATATTTGTGCATTGTCACAACACCCTCTGTGAAGAAGTTAGAGGCCAGAGCTTTGTGGGATGAAAGATCTGGGCCTAAACTGACAAACTAGAATAGTACTTACTCTGTCCTTACTAGCTTTCAATTGCTTCTGCTAGGCTTCCATACTTTCTTTTATGTTGCATAAACAGTAATGAGAAAGTAATTCCCTGATTTCTTTTGGACTATGGCAGGTTGATCATAAGAAAAAAAACGAAGTTGCAGTGCTTAATCACAGATGGAACTACTGGGTGAACAGAGACTAATATGAAAACCTCATTCACAGTGTAGTGAAGACTGAAATTCTAACCTGGGAAGAGAAAAAGGAGAACACACTTGGAGAGACAAAGCAGGATGCAAAGTGCAGCTGTGTTGATGGCTGTAATATATTCAACTCACACCGCAGTCCCTCACTGCCAGGAGTTAGTAAATGAAAAATTACGTATGTATAGGAAAAATGGCTTTATATGAAAAGTCTATAGTGTCTTTTTGACAGCGATAATATTTTTCGTAATCACATGCTAAAGAAATTATTCAGGAAATATGGATTTATCTCTTGTTTTTAACGTAATACTTATAGTACACAATTCTGCATGCAGGTCACACTAGAGAAAAAACAGGCTTTGCTATGCAGAAAGATGAAATTCTTGGTAGTCTCTAATGTGTCTGAAGTAACACTTTCTTTTCTTTCCACATATTTATTCTATGACTTTATTTATATATTTTAAATTAAAGGTAGCTGCATACACAGGACTCCTGCCTCACTTCTACAGTTCAAGGTCACCATGTGCTGGAACTTGCCACTATTTTACATCTACCACAGGATTTCAACAGAAAATTAGGATTGGCAATACAGTCTGTGCAGACAGACACTAGACAACAAAGAACTTTACTGAACAGCATCAGGCCCCTGAAACCTTCACTATCTGTGAAGTCTAAATTGTAGCGTGATGTCCACTCAGAGTCCAGAGTAAAAACTACCTCAATCTCCCAAATGAAGGCCTCTGAAAAGGGCCTATTGAACTAAATGTGGCAGTCTGTGGCCTTCTTGGAGGCAGGACGCACATTGTACACTTGTGGGTGTATGCCTCTTGCTGCAATCTCACATCATTCAGTTTGTCAGCTTATACTCTTTGTTCCAACCCTATCCTTAGAGGAAGCCGAGCATGTGGACTTTGCAGTAAAGGTGAGAGGCAGACATTAGTCTACTGTTACCCAAACAAGATTGTCCTCATGTTAAAGTGAATATTAATAGAAATTGCCTTCTAACAAGGATACTGCTCCTAAAACTCCCAACAACTCAGCTGTTGCTATTGTGATGCTATATTCCCAGCAAACACAAGCCAAATGAAAGGCTCTTTCTCTAAGCCCTCAGGTGTTACCTGAGGCTGTTGATGGCGGCTTCACAAAATTAATAGTAAAAGCAGAATTTTTCCTTCTCTTTGACTACAGAGCCAGCTGGGCACCAAAGTCTGATCTGCACATAACATGTGTAAATCCATACAAGTTGCTCACACATGGGAGCTTTGTGTGCAAGTGGTTCTTGCCATCACATCTCACTGTGCACAGCAGTCTCCTATGCCCTGCAGTGCCTCATGGGAAAGCTTCTAGAGCACATTTTCATATTCCAAAATCACTAAAAGATCAGCTCACTTGTTAAATCATACAAATCTTACAGGTCTTCAACAGAAGTGGTCTGTTCCCCAAGTAAGCACTGTAATGATGTGACAATTCCACCCCTAAAAGCTTGTGTGTGGCAAATGCAAGTGAACACATTTTCTTCTTGTTTTCCATGTAAGCATTCTAAGCAGAGATTCAATCCCATATATTATAATCTCTATTTTCACACTGAATCACACAATATCTGTGCCAGAAAGACTCCTAATATTTGCCAGACCTGCTGAGTACACCGATTTGAAATAGGAAGTAAAAAAATTTCTGAAGCCAAAGGGAATTTATTTTTCACTCCAGAAAATTAGGATTCACCAAAATGGGAGCATTAGGCCTCAGACAACTGCATGTGACACTAGGTTGATAGCTGCTGTTCATTGCATGCCTGTCAAAAGAATTCAGTTATATCCCCAACTGGAATATTAGCCAGGCTTTGGCAAAGGAAGACATGAAAGTGCTCCAGCTAAATGAAAAAGGAGTTAAAAAAACCCAGAAAGATGCCTAAAGTAGTTGATGCAGACATTTTTACATGAAGCATATTCCTTTATGAAAAGGAAGATAAAGATGTGTGGATAGGTTGCGTGGAATGAACGGGATACTGTCCTGGTCCAGTGGGAAAGTATGAAATTGTGAACATTTGTTCACTCCTTCAGCTGTCTCAGAAAGGCCCTGACATTGCAGGCAACCCCTATATTTCCACATGCTTGGATAAGAGGCAGAAACAGCAGGATCTCTGCAAAGATACAGAAGTGACAGATCAAGATTTACTTTCACGAGCATATTTCTAGAGCTGGAACTAGAATTTGAGACATTCAAGTCTGTTCAATTTAACAGCAACACCAAACCCAGTCAGTTTATGAGTAGATCACTCAGCCCTCTACATCTTTATCCCTTGTTCCAGGCAAGATAAGAGATTTACTTCTAAATCAAATTAAACTCTAGATTTACAGTTAATATTAACTGAGAGTACATGCAAAACAATTTTCGTTGTCTGTACTGTTCAAATGTCTAATACAGTTCTTCAAATCGCGAACATCTACCTGCCATCCGAGATCCTATGACGTTCAGTGGGAACATTTAATTGGATTTTTCACCTATAATCCTATTTTCAAGGCTAGGCAAATAATAAATGGCATTAGGAACAATTTATCTTCTACCTTCCTTTCTTATTCTGCCTGTTGTTCAGGCTCAAATTGAAGGGACTATTGGTTCTAGGCTCTTCTGAAACTCTTACTCTGCCTCAAGGCAGTAACATTCCATCAACCAACAACCTATAACATCTTCCCACGAACAGAACCACTGAATAACCAAAATCTAATTAGATATTCAACTTCAGCCTATAAAAAACCCTCCTAAGTAGGAGTTTGAGAAGAAAATTCTTTTCAGACCACTCTTTCTCTTCTGCCAGAGAGGCAAATGGGCAGAGAGGAAAGAGGGAAAGGATCATTTGTGCATGCAAGTCTCTACTCGCTTGCTTTTAACAGCCTGCATCATGAAGTCGAAACCTTAACAGACAAGACATGATTAGCAAATGCTTTGTGCTCTTAAAGGAGAGTAATTATAGGCATGTGAAAAAAAGAAGAGATCCCTGAGGTACTCTTCCTTGTATGCCTCCCAAGAGGCAGCAGGGCCATTAAAAATTCCATGATGAAGAGGAAAAACAGTCTGGGAACAGCCAGGAGGCAATATAGCAAATTAATATACCAGCCATCCCTTGGGAGGACTGCAAGAAAGCAGGAAACTCTCCTTGCTTCACAAAATAAAATTATACCACTAATGATAACAGTCACCACACACACAAAACGGCTTCTAATGATGGGTGTGAAATTCCCAGTGCTGTGCATACACTTTGAATGAAATCTCTTCTCACCACAGACATAAATCAAGAAAGGTAATCTTGGTAGTGTACAATTTATACAGCCTTTCAAATAAGACTTCCCAAGGAACCCTCCACATAGAACCTCCTCCTTGACACTGAGGCACACAGTGGCAAGCCTTTCTTGAACACCCCCAACTCCACTCAGTATTCTGGCCTTCAGCTCTACTTAAACAAAGCACTGGGTTACCAGTCCTCCAGACAAACTGCACCAAAATCCAGCACTGAAACAAAGAAAACATTTCCATAGCAGAGAAAGACTCCACCTGGGAAGTATACTCCTTTGGACACACTCAGTGACAGCAGAAGCTAAGCGGAGAGAGGCAATTTTGCATGGCACAGTGGGCATCAGGTTGAAGAAACTGGATGTCTACAACAGCGAGACAATTTCTTCTCTAATATGTTTCATATTATTTCAGGGGATTGGCTTCCCACACACATACATCCCATTCTGACAAATTTCTGAGTAGAGTTTCTCCAGGATGAGGTGCAAGCTGTTTGAGTTTTCTGAAGCACAAAATAATGAAATGGACTCCGTCCACAGCAAAAGAGGGAAACGTTAACTGGGGCAATAGCTAAACAGAGCTTAGAGATCAACTGAACCTCCTGTAAGGAAACGAACTACTGAGTAGTAGACTTGCCATGTAAAGCACCTAAAGAAAAACCACTGTCAAGAAAACATTTCTGTGAAGGAACAACTTCCTTTTGTGCCCTTAGCAGCATCTTTACATAAAGAAAGCACCTTGTACCAAAGAGCTCAATCCTTGCCATATATATGGGGCCACAAAACACATTCATTCTTTTCATATTTATTTCTCCTATAAAGGTTCTTGAGCACATTTCACAGTAAAATAGCTACTTTCTCAAACCACAAGCATTCAGAAACACAACTGCCTCTGGGGTGGTACAATTTCTCCATCCATTCAGTAACAATATATCAGTGGTTATGTTTGTCAGGACATCAGTTACCTGTTCATTAGAGGAGGAAACTAAACATATTAATTAGTTAACTAAACCATATACTCAGCAAAGACTAGCAAACCTGATCCCTACAGGTTTAGAAATCCCTTTGGAAACAGACCAGCTTTGGAAAGGGCCTTCACTAATGATCATAAAAGTAGAGATTTTGCCCAGTTTGAATTTGCAAGCAGGATTTGTCCAGCTCTCCTTTCTGGAAGACAAACTCCTACAGAGCGCGAAGTAAGACACTGGAGGCACAAGAAAGGTTATCCTAGCTGAAAATGAAGAGACCAATCAATTTTCTTGCTTCACAGGCAGAAAACATTCCCAAAGTGGGGGAAAAGCACAGAAAGGAACCAATCTGCTGATGCACCATCTTCTGAATTCTTTTTATTCTCATCCAGTTGAACATTTAAGAGCTGATTTCTTCCTCCCTCCCCCTTTCCAGCTTTAACATGCTGGCTACAGCAGCATGAGGTCATGGTGCGACATCGCAAAATTCCCTGCAGAAGCCAGTGGGAGGAGAGGGGTTGTTGGGTGGGTGCCAAGCTTCCGTTCAGACACATACAACCTTAGTACATTTTTCATGCTCTATTTGCTTATTAACAAGGAAAAGAAAGCCATGAAGCTGAGAGTCCAGACGTTTCTTTCAGTTTTGGTCCCTCGTACAAGAACATAAGCGGAATTGTGCCCAAAGCAAGGTTTTGTCTACGTGCGTAAGGAAAGAACTCAAGGGCACCTTACCTTTAGATAGTCACCTGCAGCACAAGAACAGGAGTCACCTCTAAGGCCAACACATGAATTTAATTTAGGATTAGTCAGCAGAAGGTGCCTGAATAGTATATTAGCCCCAACTATGCAGACTCAAATGTACTTAACTTTAGCCAGACCAGATCTAAATTTCAGCTATAGCAAGAGAGCTATCAAGCCATTAGAGGTCACCTCAGGTGAGTTCTAAATCTGCTCAGAGGGTCTGTTTAGACACTCAGGATACCAAAACGCCTCAGCATGTCACCCACACAAGTTTGTCAGCACTTTCCCTCTCATCGTCTTCCAATTCTAGTAGTGGACAATGATACTATGACCATTTGTACCTATACAGCAGACTTGCAGCAACTCACTGCACATTCCAGAACAGATTAGTTGTTTCTAAACAACCTGCCTGTCTGTCATACACTGTTTCATATACTGTAAGCACTTAGTGTATTGAGACTCTCAAATAAACTGCATCAGTATGTTTTATGCTAAGTTTGAACACAGGCTTCCTACGGAAAAGCGTGTTAACTTACAGTAAGGTCCATGAGTATTGTTCAGACTTGTATTAGGCCCGGCTAAGCTGGAGTTCATTTTTCCACAGTAGCCCTCACAGAGCTGTGCTTTGCATTGGTGGCTAGAAAGGTGTTGATAACACACCGGTGTTTTGGCTACTGCTGAGCAGTGCTGGCACAGCATCAGCACTGTACCATTCCTTCCTCAGTTGAGGGCAAGATCCTGGGAGGGGACCCAAGTAGGCCAGCTGACCCAAACTGACCAAAGGGATATTTCAGACCATATGACATCAGCCATAAAAGCTGAGGCAAGGAGCAGGAAGGCAGCCATTCATTGTCTCCAATGGCTGCCTACTGAGGAACCATCACTCGTGCCGAAGTCCTGCTTCTCAGGAGTGGCCGACCATCGCTGCTCGTGAGAATTAGAGAATAAACCCTGCTATCTTTCACTTCACTTCTGCTTTAAATAAACTACCTTATCCCAATCCACGAGTTGTTTTTCCACCTTACTCTCTCCCCTGTCCAGCTGGGAAGGGGAGTGATAGAGCAGCTGGGTGGGCACCTGGTGTCCAGCCAAGGTCAACCCACCACAAGACCACACAGTACTACTGAGAAACACCTATGAGGGAAGTGAGACAATGCCAACAGAGCAGAGCAAGGGAGTTACCTGGCAGTGCAGTGTGCTGGTGAGCATCTTCGGTGGGAAGCATCAGCAAGCACATCCAGAGAGTACAGAGGAGATAATGGATTGAACTGGAAGGTCAAGAGATTTTATTTAAGCAAAGTGTTAAAAGAAATAGTCTCCAGATACAGCTACTCAGATCTATTCCCTATAGTTGTTCATATAAAGGAGACCCTTCCAACACCTCAAGGGGTGAAACTAGATGAGAACAGACTCTCTCTTCAGACAGAAGGCTAACACAAAGGGGGCAACAGCAAATCTCACAACAGACAGCCTTAGCAAACTTCTCTTTCAACTCGCTTTATTAAAAATGCTGGCTGACTAAGAGCATAAGTGCTCTACTGCTTCATGCCTTGAGCAAAATGTTTGCTTCTTGTTCAGAAAGCCTCTTGTCTACCTTCACATTGTAGAGAGAAAAGTCACTGTTATGAATGGTGCAAGCACAGAACTTCCCACAGAGCAGTTTCCATATTCCCTACGGTTGTATGTATCACTGAAACAGAACTCTAGAAGACTCAGGTCCACCAAGTTCAGTTCAGCTCCCAATCCATTCCACAGCAAGTGAGCTTCCCCTTCCACTCCCAACTGACCTCACAAGCTGCCTTTGCAAACTGCTTAAAACAAACTTCTGAAATACTGCTAATCAGGCTACTCTAAGATCCTTTGTTAGACGCACACTAGACAAATCCTGAAGGCATCAAACCTGCACAAAATAGTTTTTTGTAAAAGATGCAGTAGTCAGGACAGCAATGGAAAAATCTGGTCAATCAATGCATGGAGCAAACTTTGCTCAATATGTAAATAGAAGGTTTAGACTGGTAGTTTCTCTGGGGTATCTGTATTATACTTCCATTCAGCATCTCTTCTTTGTAATTCACACCTCAAGCAGGAAATTCATTTCCATCTGCTTTTCAAAGTGCTACAGCAATCTCCAGAACACTTTTCTTGTATTACTAGGATAACTGATGCATTTTTAAATAAGAACAAATGAACAATCTACAGCTGTAGCAGGACTCACCATACAAGCTATCTGCAACTTCAGAACTCAGTACTAGGCCTTTACCCTAAACCTTTCTGAGAAACAAGATGTATCACAAAGCTGCTGCCATCAGGGAGCTCCTCCTTAAGTGGGACTGTTAGTTTATTGTCAGTGAAGTAACTTTGCCACTCGAGAGCAGGGAGAATCGCCAGGAACCCTCTGTAGCTGATTCAAGTTCATTTAAGAAAAACAAAAGTAATTTATTTTGGTCATTTTAAAGCTCTATGTAGTTACCATTCTTTAGCAATAAAAAAACAGCATGTGAAATGTTCTTGTTAATGGAAAATACACAACTGCACAAAGGCCTGAAAATTATTTCTTGCCATATCTGTATTTGTAGTCACCTAAAAGAGAAAACAGATTTCAGTCCTACTGCTCACCAACCATAAAACAACTTGCAGAGGAATAGAAAGGAGTGTGCATGGCCAGGAACACTGTTCAAAACAACTGCTCAAAGTGAAGATCCTTTTTGCTTTCTGCTATTAAGAACCTGAGCTCTTATATCTTAAGTAAAAAAGCCTCCTTGCTCTGAAGCTAAAAAAGACTTACTGGAGACTATAAAACTGCATACACAAGAGTTTTAGTTGCAAGAATGCCTATTTTTCTTGCTTATCACCTCTTACATTCTCCTGTTACAACTGCTATTTAACTGCACCATTTAAGCTCACCATTTTTTTCCTTCTCTGTTGATGAGACTATCAAGTAGAAGCCTGAGCCAAAAAAGGTGAAACAAAGCATTTAAGAAGAGAAAAATGTTTCAATTCTCATGGAATTTTGAGAGGTCAAAGCTGCTCCTGTCAAGTCATTTTTCCTCCCATTTACTGTCAGAGAGGAAGGCCTACACTGACCTAAAACAGGGAGATAAACAAAAGGAGTTCAGTTTAAAAGTACAATATAATGCCTGAGAAACAGGTTGTGTTCAAAGCCCAGAAGACACAATAGTTAGCAAAATGAGAAGGGACAGGGCTGCCTTGCCTCATGTGCACAAGCCACAATGTGTGGGAAATCACAAGCCAACACCGTGTTCTTTTTAGAGAGAAGGAAACCAAGAAAATAAAAAAGGAAGAGCAGAGTCAGCTTACCTGGTTGCGATCTCTCTTCCCCACGGATGGTAACCAAAAACTGGAAGGAGGGCAGAGTCGAAAGGACAGGTGAGAGCAGTGCCAGTGAACGAACATGAGGGGGGAAAAAACAAAAGGTTGGGGGTAAGAAGAGAACGGGAAGGGAAAAACAAAGATGGAGGAAGAAGGAAAAAGATTAAACATCATCAGGACTCATACTGAAAACAAGAAATTTCAAACCCAAGGAAGAAACCTAGATATCAACACCTGGTGAAGGCTGAACCCATTGCACTTCAGTCAAGAGGTGCCATCCTTACCTACCCATTCCCCAGCAAGAATGGCATTACAGGGATATCAAAGGATAGACACCATGACTATTTCCAGTGCTGACTACAATTTAAATACACTAACTGGGGAAGGAGACAGAAAAACAAAGAAAGAAATTTCATGGCTGCCTTGTGAGCATGATTTCTGCAATCTGGGTATGCACCCATAGTGTGACTCCACACCAAAGTAATTAAAAAAACTAATATATAGGGCTTAGTCTCCCCTTACTATGCAAAAGATCTGCAGTTATTACAATGGCACATTATAATGGAGGAGGAAAGAAAAAGCCGGCTGTAAACAAAAGGGCACTTGAGCACTATCCACACACTGGGGCAGCAATTGTAAGTAAGAAAACAGAGAAGACATCAGTAGAGTACTGTCTCCCATTCCATAAGCTGTGCTTAAGTTACTGGCCAGCTCTTCATTCCCTTCAGTTCCAGGAGTGAAGGGGACCCTACAGTTCTTTGCCCCCTCCCAAAGGTCCCCTCTACGACAGCTGTTAAGGGCCTTACTCTTTCTGGCGCGGATCACTAACAATATGACCCAGCCTCTCGGTGCCCAGATTGCTCATGGAGGTCTCCTGAAACACAAAGACAGGTAAAGATTACAAACTCTCACACAGTGAGTAGACATAATAGCTTGCTGCTGCCACTAAGAACAAATCTTACTCCCCTGGGTCACATCCTTTCCTTACCAGACCACTCAGCTAAACATATTTACTCTTTCCTTTTAGAACCTCAGCTGAGCCAATTTAACTAATCAAAATCACAGAAAATCATTTGTGAGGCTTTTTTTTTGTTATTTTAGTGATGATATTTGCTTGCACAGGGGCACACCAAGGACTGGACTAGTACAAAGTATGCAGCAAAACAATGCAGTTAAGAGTAGGAAAAATGGCTGAGATAGTCAGGATCAACTGGGCCAGAAACAGGCTGAGAGACAGGACACTACACTATTCCACTAACAGCAGGGGTTCACCAAGCACAGATGAATACAATAGGGAGCAAAAGCACGAAGCTTTTGCCCTTTCTGAAAGCAGCAATTCAGCAGCAGGACCTCTAGCAGCTAAAAAAAGGTAGATCCTAGAAGAAAGGACTTGCTCTGGGAGCATGTTGCTTCCTGTGAGATGCTGCCCTGTGTATGTGCTTGATGCTGGCATACATGAACACACACAGCCTGATGCACCAGCTGTTCATATCTGCATAGCAACTCCCTCCAAGAAGGAAGTATACTTTGCGGCAAGGGGCTGAAGATGAGGGTAAACGTCTTTCACAGGTATGGTTCACTTGTGCCAGGTACATAGGCAAAACACACTCAAAGTTTGCAGGCAGTTGTAGCAGCACGGGTGAAAGATGGGCTATTTGTTACAGCAGGAAAATTATTAACTTAAAGTGCCATAATGTTTAAATTTACGGTTTATTACTGTGTAAATTACAAGCCGTACTTTTGGTAATTAGCAGCTCGCTGGCGGGGAGCTCTGAATGAAACTCATTATTTATGATTACAATTTCGAGAGAGATGGGGAAGGGGGAGCAGTGACCTCCACTGCAAATGACAAAGATCCCTTTAAGGTGATGAAGATGAATTAAACAAGTAAATATTATCCTTCTCATTTGGATCATTACAGGTGTGCCGCCAGGCCCAGCCACTTGCAGGTGGCCTGAGGAACCCTACACAAAACCAGTCTCTTGCCAGCTGAGGATTCAAATTTTAAATGCTGGTTACAACTAAGCAAGGTGAGTGGAAGAAAGAAGGGGCAAACAAGGATCTTTCAAGTAAGACTGAACTGAAGGCAACTGTCACACTCCTCTAGACCCTGGGCCCCTCTAACATACCTTGCTAGCAGATTCTATGGCCACTCAGCTCAGAACTTCTGCCAATGTTTTCAAAAGCACAGAGCATATTGCAATAAAAGACAAGCCAAACACAGCCAACACCTTCCTTATCGGAAACTTCTTTTACAACAAAACACAACAGTCAATGCTCCATGATGCAGACCCAAACAAGTGTATCCCTCCTTTGAAATAGACATCTGCAAAGTATTGCTTATTCCTTTAGAAAAATATTTTGTATGTTGGTTGCCCTACATATAATAACACTAGTCAGTGGCTTTGGGTAGTTTTGTCTGCATATACCCTTTTATTTTTTTGTCACCCCACTAAAAATGCAACCACTAAACCCACCTTCCTTTGCTGCCATTAATATCGGTCAGCTTCCCCATCTAAAATTTGGCCTCCCTTCACCTTTGAGCCACCTCTCTGCCCTTGTAGTCTCTGATGAGCATGCACAAGTCTCATGCAATCACCATTTCCCCCTACATTCTGTCTAAATGTTCTTGTTATTTACTCTGCCATTCATCTTCAGGCCTCCTTTCATACTGCTTTTAGCGTTGATCAACTGTCTTTGCTACCCCAAACATGCCTTAAAATCCACTTAGTCACTCAATCAATTTCTGACAGTCAAAGCAGTTAAACAAATCAAACAACACATGAAACAAAAAATGTGCAGGGCCACTTTCTGCAGAAGACAATTTACATGATACCTTAGAATAGTACTTCAAGACTGATGAGTACTGGAAATACAAAATTATCACCTTTCAAAAGGGCATACCTTGCCAACAAGCCTCCTCCGACCTTTTCGGAGACATCGGGCAGCAGCTCCTGGAAGGCGATTCAGGCGAGCATGAAATCCTGAAAACCAAACCCAGAAAAACTGAGCAATGAACACAGAAGATTCTTCCTGACGAAACCACCAGGAAAAATCATTAGTTCAGTAATCAAATCAGATTCTCTGTCTCTTGTTTCCCAGTCTCAAAGTTGGAGCTTTTTTTTAACTGGATCATGGAAAAAACCCAAAACAGATCACCAATACCAGTTTAAAAGTAACACCTACAAACAGAATCTACTCTGTTGGATCCCAATAATATGATATCTGCAGAGAGGAATTTGAGTGGACTTTGCAGAAAGCCGTGGGCTACGAGAGTTGGGGAAAAATCTCAGTTTGAGAAACAAGCAAGATCTCATTGGTGTTGATTGCTCTGCCCCAGCCCAGAGAGTCCACGCCTTGATTTCATCAAACCTGTCCTGAAGATCCATTGTACCTTATCCCTTTCTTTGTGTTCCCTGAATCCTTGCATCCCATACAATCGAATACCTGTGCTCCTTGTGAAATCCCCTAAGTTAAAGTGGGTTTTTCCCCATGAGGTAATTGCTAAGACCCAAATTTGTTAATCTGGGTTTTTCCCTTATGTCATCCCCTGAAAACCCCCTGTTTGTAATAAACTGTAATAGTTTCAGCCCCCTCTTGAATATGTAAACCCTAAACCCTTTAAATATGAACTTGTAAGCCCAGTAAATCATTCAAGTTTCTCACGACCCCTGGGATCGCCTTAGTTATTGACCTCTGCACTACTCCTGCCACCACAAAAGAAGTTCTCAAACACATGGCATTCCTGATGGATCTCACCTCTCTGAGCAGGCCGTGAGGGCAAAAGGAACGTGGAAACTGAGAGCTTGTCCAGGCCTGAGTCAATCCTCTCCACTTCAGATCGGTGATCAGCTCCCCACTTAGGAAGAAGGTTGGGGACAGTGAATCCTGGAACACATTCTCCTTCATAAAACCAATCACTTTGCTCATCATCTCCTAAAGAAACAAGATGGAATTAGCCACAAATAACATCAATGTGCCCTGTGACAATCCCTCAAACTATTAGAAATAGGAATATTTGGATGTGAAACAGCTGCAGTCTCATTAGGAATTCCTTCCTGAAGAGCCTCATATTTGTATTCTGCTTCAATGATCCTCAGTAACTATGGGGCCTCACTAAATGCTTTAAACTATCCAACTCATCAGTTACAGAATCTCCCTATAGAACAAAGCCCTCTTTATACACCTGCCTAGGGCAGCTTTAGCACTCTGTTGCTACTGCATCTCATCAACCTTAGTTCAGCATTGTGTGATGTCTTATGCAGAACTCTTTCTCTGAAGTAATTACTGTGACAGCGGTAGAGGCCAATCATTTGGCACATGCTATAGGCAGTCACAGGAGAGATTTCACAAGAGGAAAAGACCAGGCTCACACAGTAAGCAAAAGGAGCATACTCACTGATGAGAAAGATCCCTACTCTCCTAAGACAGAGGCAAAGAGAAAGCTCTCAGAACTCTCAAAACTCTTATAACTATCAGAAATGGTCACTCTGAGCATAAGCACTAACCATGCTGTGAGTTCTTCTCAATCAAAATTTCTTAGAATCTGTCAGAACTACAAACACTCTGCAAAACTGAAGCAGCAGCAACAGAAGTCACAACACAAGTCTCCATAAAGCTGTGTCACTAATTAACGCAGCTGCAGTCTAAAACTGAACTGCATCAGACACCATTCATAGTAAATCTGTCAGGCTAGAAACTCCCTGAGAGTGGTAGCCCATGAGCAGTGTATGAAAAAAGCAGGAGGAAGGTAAAGAACCTGACACACGTACCTTTCAGTAGCCCAGCTAACAAACAGTCCCATGTAATTGCAAGGTCTTTCATCTTGCCTTAAAAAACTAACACACCTGACTTATGGAAAGCTCTCATTTACCTACCATTAAGTCTCAACTCAAGCATCCCCACTTACTCTCCTTTCCTCACCAAGTTACATTACTCCTGACCAAAGTTTATTATGCCTACCCACACATCTTGCCAGAAAAAAAACAAAAATAAGGAAAAAAAAACAAAAACAAAAAAAAAAAACACACACATTAAAAACCCCCACACACTTCCGCTAAGAAAATCCAAACAAACGAACCCCAACAGTACAAGAAAGTATAAAAATCTCATCCTAGAAAGAATGCTGCAATCTTGCACATAACAGATGCACCAACACACAAAACCAACTCCAATCAGCAACAGGTAGGACAGGCAGAACAATTCAGCCCAAAGCTCTGACATTGCTTTTTATTTCTGTGATATATAAGTTGACCTACCACTTATATCTTAAAATATAAACATCCTTCTGCACCTCTTGGTAAATTAAAATTAAGTGATGTTGCATAGTTCTTCTAAGTGGTCATAACTTGTGCAAAAACTATCCTTAAAAGTTTTGGGTCTATGAGCATACTGCAGTGTCATATCTCAAATCGCTACTTTCATATTTCATAAGACAAACTTCAACAATCATGATCATATATTAATACTGCAGTTATTTTCACTGTGAGAGATCCCAATGCGTGTAACAAATACAAAACCAAAAAACCCACCTTACAATCAAATTATAAACTAGGACCATTCCCTGCTCATAGAAGTGTGCTGGTATGTGTAATTGCAAAGATAACTCATTTAATTCGCAACAGCAAAAATATTACATGATGTAACCTCAAAACAAAGAAGGGAAAAAACTATGTTAATTTAAATATGCTGCTAACTTAAATTTCCCATTATTCAGTTTGGAATTGTACTAGAAAACTGTTTCTAAGAAGATGATCTGTGACAAAAATAATGTTGTGCTCTCCCCATCTCACTGACCACAGAGAGCTGCTGTTTTTTTAATTACTTTATGACCAGAAATTGTCCAAATTAAAAAAAAAAAAGAAAAGGGGAAAGAGATATTTCTTATTTAACCTGAAAGTGCAACAATATTTTTTAACCCTTTTAACCTAACGGTTAACAAAACATCTTGGCCAGAAAGCTATCACAGTATACACTGTTTGAACAGAGACCTGACGACTAAGATGTCAAATCTCTTCCAGTACCTGGACGGGTAAGGCTGATATTGGATTTTATTATTTAATTTATCTAATTTTATAATTTATCTAAGTTGCATTTCTACATGTTCTTGTATATTGAGTATCCCACTTCTACTAGCAGCCAAAAGTTAACATCTAAAACAGGGTATAAAACCAGGGCACGTATGTAGAGCAAGCATATAGATGAGTATATATATATAGAGTATCCAGTCTACATCAATCTTGCCTTGGCTGATGAAGTAAAACACTTCAGTCACCACCCTGCTTTATCAACTGATATACAAGTGCTCACTAATTTCAGCTCCCCCCCAAACAGTCATCAGAAAAAGAGAAGACAAAAGATTTTACTTTTCTGTTGCTTTTTAAGAACCAGAGGCTAGAAACAGTTATTTTTCAGCAAAGGTCAAAGCTGATATTTGAAATCCCTAATTATACCCATGGAGATCACAACAGATTGACCCTACAGCCTAAAATAACATCAGAAAACATGTAAACATATTTGCTATCATTGTGTTGCCTCAGTCACAGATACCCGGGACAGTAACAAGCAAGTGCAAGCGGCATTTCCTACTGCGCTACTGATGCTACTTCCCTCAGCATGTGTATATTCCCAGAAGAGATTTCATCCAAATCTTAGCTTGGTAGATGTGACAGAATCCAAATGCACAGAATTGCAGGTCTCTAGGGTCACAGTCCACATGCTCCAAGTATAGTCCTGAGCACCTATGTGCCTACTAGAACCTATTTCATACTTACTTCTGCCATATCTCGCATAAACTGGACACTGCACTGTCACTGACAAATAAAACCAGATTACACTTCACACTCAAAACTCCTAAGAAATAATTTCTACAACAGACATTGAAAATACTAGGTTCAACTAATGCACACAAGGGCAAGGGAAGTACATGTATTTAAAGAAATAAAACCAATCATGTATTACTGCCATCTTCTTAACAACATTAGGTGACTTATCAGTACTAAGTAATTTTTTGGTTGGGTTTTTTTTTAACATCTTCTCTTCCTACCCAGAGAGAAAACAACTAATAGATTCAGGCACTAATGGTGTGTAGACAACAACTAAAACACCTATAGAAACAAATCATAAGCCACGTTCTTTCATTATGGAGAGCTCTCAAATTCCCCTTGTATTTCTGTGCTTTCCATAATAATAGCTTGTTATATTGTGAATATTGTAGATCTGATATACAAAGTATTTCAGCAGGAAGAGTGTACTGTTATCAAAATCACATTTTTGCAGCCCTCATCTCATTTCATAACTTCTAGCCCCTTCCTGACACTGGCTTTTCTCCCACACTTCCCTCTTTGTCTCTCTTTAAACACAGACCTTTCTTTGTACTTGTAAAGAAAGGAAGAAAAATTCCCCAGCAGCACAGAAAGAAAACCTCAAGACAGTTGTTACCTTGGCGGCCCTCATCATTGGTAAACAGGCCGGTATCACTGCTGCTGCATACACTGCTGGTTTCACTGGAACAAAAAACAAACAAAAAAAACCCACATGGTTACAATTGCAGCAGTTTTTACTACTTTCTACTAGCTTTTCCAAGACCAAAACACTTTACACGTCTCAAAAAATTGCATTTCAGATAAATGACTGGCTCTAGGACAGGACGTTAACTGCTTTCTGTTATAACCTAGCAATGCTGCATCACTTGAAAAGAGCAGAATCCTGTATCTAGTTTAGTTCTAAGTTATCAAAAAGTAATTAATACAATGGCATTTGCCTCTGGTACTAGAATTAATAACCTAACTATGACATTGTCTAGAATACTCACCAGGAAATTAAGTGCAGTTAAAAACTCTGTCCTTGAGTGACTTAACAGCTCCTGAAAACCCTCTGAAGTTCTCTACTTCAGATTCCTTTTCCTCAGAAATGTTACACTGATACATAAACCCTTCCTTCAACAGCAACTTTTATTTGGAGTGAAGAGCAGCTGGTACATTTACAACTCTTCAGCTAAATACCTTAGCACAGCATGACTTGCTGCTGATGAGTGCAACCTTACTATAGCGTGCTTTGCATTTACTGAAGCATTTAGGGGAGACTCTTAATTCTCGAGCAAAAGAATAAAGCGAATAATTAATGTGTAGAAAGCTATTAATTGACTGTAGAGCTGGATGAATGTATGTAGCAGAAGCACATGCTCAGGTCAATACCAAGTATCTGATGGCTTTAATGCTGATATTAAATCAATCCTTAGACACTTCAGGTCATACTTCCTCCAATTTAGCCAAGACTTACCAAGACAAGCAGAAACCACTTACTGCCTACTCCTGTAGCACTAAGACCTTAGATGCAAACATTTGGTGTACCTCAGCACTCAAATCAATCTCCTTTCTAGGCATGCTGTTTGAAAGTGTCTCTGGATCCCTCTTCTCCAGGGAAACTCAATCATACTAGACACCAGTATGAACTGGAAATCCCTTGGTTCAAAAGGCTGAATGATGAGGGACCACAAAATATGTCACCCCAAAGAACTGCAGGCACACAATAAACCCCCCATTCTGCGAGCATATTATTGCTCTTAGAATATGCACCCTAAAGCACAGACAAGTCAACTCATCATGCTGGATATATACAAACTCTGCATCTTGATCATTCTATAAAGCCTATTTATATTTAAAGGATGAACAAATTGTACATCATTCTCATTTCAGTATTTAAGTTAATATTAAGTTCCAAATTAATCCATTACAAAGCCTGGCCATCCTTTCACCCTCCCACATATACACAGTAGCAATTAAGGCCAAGGACTGAAAACTGTGAATTAGCTGTTTCATTCCCAGCTCTCCTACCAACTCACTGTATGACCCTGGGCCAATCTCTTAGCGTGTCTGCTTTCCCTTTTTACAGTTTGAATTAACAGTCCTCATAAACTGCAGATGTGAGGACCAAGTGACTGCTTCATAATGAGTTTTCTTCAGAGGAAAGCTGCCTGAGAAAGGAGAAACCATTGTCAAGATTCCAGATCACTTTAACAGTACTTAAAGCATCCTGTTGCACCGAGAGAGCTCCTTAGTTCCTTATAGATAAGCATCACTGCCAGTGCTTCACTGGAACAAACTTTCAGGGATCTCATGCTCGTCACCACCCCTTTTACACTGCAGGGCTGAACACAATCTAGACTCCTACACAAGCCTTTCTGCAGGTCCAGTAAGCACTGATTAATGACCTCCACTTGCAAAGGAGGCTACTTACCTTAACCATGAAATAATGAATGCTATTGATCCGACAAGCTACTGCTATAGAGTGTTATTGATCACCCAATCTTTGGTTAAAATTGTCCTCATTTAGCAATTTCACTGTCAGAAACACCTGGAGCAAAGCATGCTTATAATTAAATAGTTTGGGGGAGTTAAAGTGAGAGGTGATGGACAGAGATCTCAGGTTTCCCCCATTTATTCTTTTGCCTGAGCTATTGTTTGTGTCAGGAGGGATATTGATTTTCTATAAAAATAAGAAAACAAGAGGCACCGAGGGGCTGCAGAAGGTCAGGCTGGGCTGGAGAAGGAGGGGAAGCTGAACACTCTGTCTTTGTCACTTGCCTTCCAAGACAGAGGAATTTTTTCTTTATGGAGAAACTGGCGTCCAATTCATCAGCTTAGCCAGACTCTTGAATGCCACTGCAGACTGTCATCGAAAGAGCTCCCTTCCAAAGGGTAAAGCAACTTAACTGTGCACCCAGGATGAGAGAGGGTTACACTCTCAGACCAGAATATTGTTGTGGTTTTGGCTGGTATAAATATTTCTCCTAGTAGCTCTGTGGTTGTATGTTTTGGATTTGTGACCAAACCAGTGCTGGTGACACTGGTGTTCTAGTTATTGCTGAACAGTGCTTACACAATGCCAGTGCTGCCTCTGTTTCTCACACTGCCCCAGCAGTGAGCAGGCTGGGGGTGCACAAGAAGCTGGGAGGGAACACAGATGTGACAGCTGACCCCAGCTGAATACAGGAATATTCCATACCATATGGTATCATGCTCAGCAATAAAAGCTGGCAAAAAGAAGAAGGAATCTGGGGACATTTGGAATTATGGCATTTGTGTTGCCAAATAACTGTTACAAATGATGGAGTTCTGCATTCCTGGAAATGGCTGAACATCTGCCTGCTGATAGGAAGTAGGCAATTTCTTATTTTGCTTTGCCTGTGCTCACAGCTTTTGCTTTACCTACTAAACTGACTTTACCTCAACCAGTGAGTTTTCTCACTCTTCCATTTCTCTCCCCCATCCCACTGTGGGGGAGTGAGCAGGCAGCTATGTGGGGGCGAGCTGCCTATCCAGTTTAATCCACGACAAACACATCAGCATTAAACCAGCAAAATCTCACAGCACTGCTGGGCCAGCAGAATTCACAGTTTGAAAAAGTCACACTAAAAGTTCTGGCACTTGAAAACAGATGAGAGCAACTGCACATCTTTCACTAGCAAGCACACCACTGAAAGTGATTTTTCAGACAGCTCTTGTACTATGGTTTGTTCTGCCCTCAAACCAAACCAAACCCAGACCTGGAAGTACCAACAAGAGAAAGAACTTCAGCACTCAATATATAATTTGCCTTTGCTTTATTATGGCTGCAGGGAATCTCAAAGCATTAAGGGACAGAAGGGCATGCTACTTCTAACACTCTTAGCAGTTAACTGTCACCTTCGTACAAATATACAAATGACTACTTAAACCACTTGCTTCCTCTGTTGTTTCCACAATTATTTATAGATCAGTCATTGAGTCCTGTCATTACCCAATTCAGAACCACCATCATTTCCTCATGTTCTTGCACATCCTTCCTTCTCTCAATTTGTGTTCACCTCTTGACATGTTTCGCAAACAATTTCAAAGATTTCATTTCATGCACATGTTGAATCATAACACTGCAGCTCATCCTCCTGCAGGAAAGGACTGGGAGTAGTCCCACGAGCAAACTATAAAAAACTACCTCCTCGTTAAGAATTCATATCCAAGACTTTCTCAGTGAATGGGAGTTTATCGACTGAATACAGTAGCATTTTGATCTAACTTAGGATAAAAAGCCTTTTAGAAAGCAGAGAAAAATACTGGATATTTCAGCATTTACAGATTCATTCCTGCATAACAAAGAAAAGCAAAGTATCAGTGGAGAGGAGGAAAAAGAAGGTGAAAAAAAAACCCCTGTTCTCAATATACAATTTAGTTTGCCTGGAAACTCACTGCATTTCTGACACTCCCTACTGCTAGAGGAGTAAACAGTGGTGGAACCAGTTCAGTACACAAGTTTTGTAAATCACCAGATCACCACAGATTGCTTCCAAGTCCCACAAGCAGCATCAGTCACCTTTCCTTATGGATGACAACCACACCATTCACTCCCCTAGGCATCCAAGTTTCTTCTCCCTTCCTCAGGATATGCCCTTGTCATACATCTGTGCAAAGTACTTCTCTTACTGTACCAGAAAAAAATATCTAGAGGACAGTGGAGTGAGATAAGCACAGCCAGTTTCATTCTACTGTTAGCAGCAAAGTGCTATATTTAGAGCAGCAGAGACCAAAGCATGATTGTTCACTGCCATAAGGGATAATCCTCAGTGAAGATGGTTCTGTGTATTTCTCCCTCCGACTTTGGCCCTCCCTAGTGAGTCATAGCACAGATCACACATGTGGTGTTGCAGAGGTCAAATATTCCAAGCCCTAGCTTTCTGAAGAGAATCCCAAGGATTTGGCAGCAGATGGTAAGTGTCATTTGGTGCATACACTTGCACAATAATTAGCTTGAGAGCAAGGGACAACTGAGAGAGAACAAAGCGGCGTGGTCCTCAAGTAACAGTCCGGACATAGCTCTTTATTTACTCTTTCAAAGGCTGGAACAAATAAAGGCTGGATGAAAGCCTGTTGGTTTAAGTTCAAGTTTGACATGATGGAACAGACTCTGACTGGTGGAAAAAAACCAAACAAACAAACAACCGAAGGAACACTGTCCATCACTGCCACATCAAGGAAGGGTATCTCTCAGTCCCATCACCACTGAGGAGCAACATTCAGCAGCTCCGCAGAACATTCCTTTTCTGGAATGCCAACAAACAGCTTGGAAAAGATAAAACTGCTTTTAACAACTAGTAACAAAAAGGCATCCACAAGTCTCTTGTAAAGACACACTTTGCACTCACTTTTTAGCAACAATAGCCACTCTTAAAGGAAAAAAGTGACCACTATTTTGCTACTTCCAGCCTGTAACAGTTACATACAAACCACGCTGATCCAGTAAAAATGCAATAGTGGTCCTCTGGACTAGAACACTGAGGACTTATTACAAGCTAAGCTCTTCACAATGTCCCAGTAAATACCACCGAGAAGTTTGCACTTCCAGCTGTTATCCACAAAGCTGTAATAACGAAGCGCCACCTGTCCACTCTGACAAACTGCAGGAACTAGACTGTCAAACACTGACATGAACCTTAACATATGAACAGTCATACTGGATCAAGCAGCTATACTTTCCAAATGCGCAGCCCTCTGTCTGATAGGGTCTATTACAGTGGATGGTTTAAGAAAAGAACATAAGATCATGACAAATGCAGACTCCTCTGTATACTCCTCCAGCTTCTAGCTGTCAGCAGTTTAAGAACTCCTGAGCCAGATCTTTCATCTGGGCTGTAATGGTTAACAGCCCCTGATAAATCTATGCTCCACATCCCACTTTTGACCATACTTAATCTTTGACCTCCAAAATGTCCTGTAGTAGAGTTCCAAATCTCGTGTTTCGTGAAACATGGGGGTTTTTGTTTTACATGTTTCCTCAATGTCTGCTGCTTCTTACACAATGATAATTAGAAAATAAACAATCACATTCATTTTCTGTATGCCATTCATTAAGAAATGTCCTCCATTTGGTTCTCAGAAGTCATTTCTTTTCTAACCTGAAAAATCTCTTCTGACAGGAGCAGTTTCATAACGCCAAACCTTCACAGAAAGAATAAAAGTCACACTCCAGGGAAAAACTTCCCAAGTTTTTTAAACTCCCAAGGTTTTTTTAAATTCAGACCATGACATTTAAATGTCTCAAAGTTCTCCAAAACTGGACATGAAGACATGCCAGACACAGGCTTATCCTGTAAATAACGCCAAGTTCACCTCAACTTCCTCATCATCTCACTACATTCTCCCCATAGCCAGCCTTTCAGGACCAAATCAGAGCAGAGACATAGAACTGCAAGCAAGATGTTTAGACTGAAGTTCACACAGTACCTGCACAGAGGGCTAGCAGTGATGATGGGAGGTCTGATCTGTTCTCTATTACTACCTATAGTAAATTTTGAAAACAAGAAACTGAGATCAGTTCATATCACTCACACAAGTGCCAACAGTGGATTTACTCTCCAAACTGCAGGCCACAAGCTTGCCACTTTGCAGCTGCAGGGCCACAGACATTTCAGAGGACTCCTGTGTAACAGAAGCCAAAAACATATCAGCTTAGCAACTTATCAAGGAAGCATTTCAGGCCATTATATAGCACTGACAGGAAAGACTTGGAAAGAATCTACAATTTGGAAGTAGCTGAGATACTTCACCTCTTCAAAAAGAGAGCAGCACTGAATAATTTTTATAAGAACTTCAAAAAGCAAGGCATGGGATTTACAAGCAGCTGCAAGCAAGGCAGCCATCTGACTACCACAGGGAGGAAACCCAGATCTCACCATTCCGACATGTTTTCATCTGAGCCCTGTTTCTGATCATCAGCTTCACACTCCATCCGCTCCTTCCTTCCCCCTTTGCTGAGGAAGGGTCTGTTCTCTCCTGATTCACAGAGGCCATGACTGGATGATGTCCAAGGGGCATTTTCTTTCCAGCGTGAAAGGCGCTGTTTCTTGGCTGACTTGAACCTGCAGCCCCTCTCACAGTTCCACTCTGACACTCTGAGCTTTTGCTGGAGACTGGCAGCCACTTCTGATGTCACACGCTTGACTTTCCGTCGGCGCCTGAGAGGTCGACAGGGTGCATTCTCTGTAAAGGAGTCTGACTCATGCCACAGGTGCTGCTTGCTCCTCAGGGTGGCACTAAGAGCTGGGTGTCGTTTGACTACTGCCATGTCATCAGAGTCACTGAAATTAGCTGTCAGCACCTCACGGCAATCCTTGACAGCTTCGTCCAAGCTGGACTCTGAGGCCTCGCTGTAACAGCAGGCGTGCTCTGCCTGATGTGTGAAGTCTGAGCGTCGCTTGCGACCCCGTCTCTTGCGGAGTTGACGCCGCTGCTGCCGTGGGCTTAGTGCCATCTCTTCCCATAGCTCATCCAGTTTGTTTTGTTCTGAAGTCTGCTCTAAGGCTGAGGCCAAGTCATGCACCAGTTCATCCATTGGCAATGCCTGCGAAAAATGACAACAATCAACTAGCACCAGACATAAATACTGCTACCAACATATCACTGGACTGTAGTACGCTATAGCCTTTGTAACATTAACCAAGTTAGACACTTACTTTAGAGTTGCCTGGGAGGACCCAATGCAGGACAACTGCCACTTCTTGGGCTAACACGCACTTCTTCCTTCTGCAAGGGTTAAATCCCTCTTCTAGCCATGGTGGCAGAGATCTCGCTACTGCAGCAGTTGAGTCAAGTGCCCTGTGTCTGAAAAGGCCTTAAGGTTGCATCTTTTGTGTTGAAGCAGCATGCTCTATTACACATCCTAAGGGTATAGAAGCCTGCAACTAGTTTGCTACCTCGAGTAGTTAAGACACACAGAGAAGGATCAGCCTGCTCGACAAACAGATTGCATCTTCCAAAAAGGAGACCAACAGCAAAGCTGGGAGTAAAACAGATGGTAAAACAGGGAGCTTGCAGGCCAGTATTATTTCAATAGCAAAACAAGGCGCGCGGGACCCTGCGCTCCTTAGAATAGGGTGTATGAGACCGAGCCCAAACTCCTACCACCGAAAAATCCCACCCTTTCCACCTCAGGGCTACCAGTGTGCCAATTCCAAAGTCCTGGGCAAATCCCTCACCCTCTCCGTGCCTTGCAGACGTGTGCTTTCTTTCCCCACTGGGCTTAGAAACACCCCCATACCGGTGAACCACCCGCTGCCGCAGGCCGCCTCCCTTAGTCCTCAAGGACCCGGCCGAACCGACACCCTCCTCTGGGGAGAAGCTGGTGCTTTTGCCCAACAGCCCCCAGTCCCGCCGGGAACACCTGTCCTCAGCATCCCGACCCCACCAGCTCCCGCCAGCCCTCCCGACCCCGCTCACCGGCAAGCGCCCCGCTCCGCCAGCCCCTCGTCAGCGCCGCTTCCGGCCTGCCCGGGCCACTTCCTCCGCCCGCCCCGCCTGCGGGGCGGGTCCGCCGGCGGAGCAGGGGGGCGGCAGTGCCGACACCGAGCCCGCCGAGCCCTGCCGGCCGCGCTGGGCCAGCCCAGCCCCCTGCCCGCCTCCGAGCCCAGTGTCCATTGCGTCTGTTTGTTTGCGCTGTGGTTGGTGTCGCTGGTGGAGACACTACAGATCCCTTACCTGCTGTCGTGGCAGCCCTTCCCATACGTTCCCAACCCGCTAGTTGCTTGGTTATTGTATTTTATTTTTAATAGACAACCAATAAACTCCGTACCCTAACTCCTCCATTTCGCTTCTGACTAATTGTGTACATCCTGAATTAAACCTCTTGGTGTTACTCCCTTCTCCTTAAGCTTTGCATCTCTTTTCCTGTAATTCCATTTTACATATCACCAGCAGCCATCAGAATAAAGCTCGGTGCGACCCTACCACCATCCAGTTTTGCTTAGCATTCCTTTTCTCAATTTTCATGATGTTTCTTTGGGCTTGTTTTCGGTTTGGGTTTTTTTTGGGAGGGGGCGGGGTTTCGTTCTTGTTGGTTTTTGGTTTGTTTTGATTTTGCTTTGTTTTGTTTTCGGACGGGTTGGAGGTTTTGTTGGTTGCTTTGGTTTGAGAGGGGTGTTTGTTTTTGCAACTCATGTAGCTGCACTCACATTCAAGCCGATATATATATATACACCGATAATACCGAATATATATTTATATATATACCGGTAATACCAAAAGTTTTGCCAAAGTGCATAGCTTTTAGTATTCTCTTCACTAATTTTGTAAATCCAGTCAAGAGAAAGTAATCAGATTTGTCTCAATGTGATTTGTTCTCTATAAATGTATGCTGCTGCTTATTGCTCATAAATCTCCTATCCTTAGCATTTTTACTTCCGCCCCCCCACTACCATTTATTCCATCGTGTTGCCAGGATCAGAAGTAATTCTAAAAGGGTGATAATTACCAAGATCACTGCTTCCTCCCTGCTCCCCCGACCCTGCCCCGCAAAAGACTGGCAAGGCACTTGCTTTTCCTCAGTCCTCTGGCACCCTCCCTAGTTTGTCAAGATACTTCAAAAATAACCGCATCCTTGAGTTTGCCATTGATTTCTACACCCCAATAGAACAAGCTTCGTTTAGCTTTGCTGAGTTTGCTACATGCTGTTTATCTAACCAGTCCTTTATGTTGGTCTGAGCTGTCATGTTAACATTTTCATTACCTTTAATTTATCTGCCAAATTTCCTTGGAAAAGAAATATTAAAAAAAGAAAAATAATCATTAGGTAGACAATTTGTATCCCATTTTCAATAGCTGACTTGATTAAAGTTATTTTCTGTGCACCAATTTGCCTGTAAAATTGTGTCTTTTTTTCTTTTTAACCCTTTCTGTGGCAGTAACTCACCTTACGTGCTGGCAGTATTTTGTTTTCCTTGCCAGTTTCGTATTGCCAATACAGGGGTTTTCTTTTTACTCTCAGATCTGAGAGCAAATCCCTCCTAAAATCTAATCCTATTTCACTGCTGCAATCCTTTTTCATGCTTCAGGATATAAAACAGCTACAAAATGTATGGGTTAGAGAGAAACTCCCCTGACGGGAAGGTTATTCTGTAAACATCCACTTCAGAGCTTCTTACCCCGTCATTTCAAGCAATCGGTACTGGCTGCCGTTCCTGGCAGGATAACAAAACAGACAAACAATTGTATACAAGAAATCCTGTGTTCAGATGTCCTGGGGAGATGGCAGCAGATGTCCACTCTAATTTCTCTTATTTTCCGCTCATTTTCCCAACGAGTTCTCTGCTGTTTCTGTAGGTCAGCAAACTGTTCTGCAACTGGTATGAATTATACTTCAGCTGTCCATTTTTTTTTTTTCAAATTTTCAACACTCCAACCCAAATTTCAGCAGATGTCAGCACTTAGCCTGAGTAAAAACAACAGACTGGTGCACGGGGTTGATTTTCTGGGAGAGAAATAGGGCAAAAGCAAGAGACAGGATGAAAGTGTTGTCCCAAAAACAGTCCCAAAAGTCCCAAAAACTAAGATGATGCAGCAAGAAGCACTACTGTATACAGGGAAACATCAGAAAATTGGGAATAGGAGTTGAAGAAACATAATGAGACAGTTGGGGTAATCTGGTTTTGAGCAGTTAATGGTATTTCTGTCCAGTATTACAAGGACATCCCACCGCACCCACACGGCTTGACTAAACTGAGAGCCCAAGACTTTCCAACTGGGGATGGCCCCCGACATGGGCCAGTAACAGTAAATTTTGAATCCTTGCCTGCATTCAACTTCATCCCATGTTCCTGGCAAATTGTTTACTCCCTGTGCACTTGTAGGTTGCCTGCATGGACAATGGGAACTGGCCCATCTCCTCAGCACTACTTTGGCTCGTGAAATGCTCCAGGGATACAAAATGTTCAGAATTCTTATCCCAGATGGATTGTTAGCCAACACTAGGCTTTGTAAAGACAGGGATTTTTTTTCCTGCCCAGAGGCTGTGGTCACCTGTGCTGAACTGTTTCTGGGCCTGGAGGCAGGAGAGGAGGTGTTAGTGTTGAGGGACGTTTCAGAGGTGAGCAGGAAAGGAAGGTCGGCTGGATGCTGGCCACTCATCAGGCAGTGCCTTGGCCCAGCTCACTCTCCAGTGAGCAGCAGGAGCCGTATGGCCCAGTAGGACAGGGAGAGCAGCAGGATCATTGCTCTACCCCAGCAAATGCTCTGCCTGGTCCCATGGCACTTCTCAGCAAAACCTTCCAGGGGTTAAAAGGAAAAAGAGAGACAGAAAGGGGACAAGAGACAAAGGGAGGAATAAAGTCAAAAAATGTGCCGTGAAGCTTCTTGCAGCAAAATGCAGAGAAAGTCATTTCCAACTTCTTTCATCTCAGAGATGAAGCCACTAAATAAAAGGGCAGCGCAGAACACAAGGGCTTTTAATCTGTCTCATCTCCTTCATAATAACTGCAAATTTTCCCTGGGCTCCTGGGAGTGAGCCTCTTTCCTCTGTCTTTGCCTTATCTCCCCCCTCCATATTTCACAGTCGGCTCGGCTCCCCTCACTCAGCTGCCCCTGGCCTAGTCTCCGAAAGGCCTGTGGGAGCCGCCAGCTCCCAGGGCCTCATTGTTCCCGGCTTGGGAGGAAGCTCAGGGAGGGAATTGAAGGCAAGTCAAAGGGAAACGGCATCATCGCTGCTTCATTAATGGGAACCTTTCAGCAGAAAACATATCAGAGCGAGGTCTTTTCAGAGGCAGTAATTAGCAATTTGGAGCCTTCCCCCCTCAGGAGATGCAGCTGTGATCTAACAAGTGGGAGCAGCGCTCGCCTCCTTTTACGCTTCATATTTATTGTTTTTCATTTTCCCCATCTTCCTCCCATTGTCCAGCCTCCTCCTCATGGCCAGATAAGGGCCCTTTATTAATCACTCCCTTTTAATTCTTCATTAATGATAATAACTTTCTCTGGTGTGCGAAGAGGAGTTAATCTTTCCTGGGTATTGAGAAAGGACAGGACTGAAAGGGAGGGAGGGAGAAATGCACGGTGGACAAGGCTGTACTGCCATGCTTCCCCCCTGCCCCACCACCCGGAAGGAGTTTTCTGAAGACTTTGGCTGTCAAATTGCGAGTTGCCCATTGGAAAGTCTTGGGCTTTCAGTTTAGTCAAGCTGTGTGGGTGTGGTGGGATGTACCCTGTCTCAGACATCCAGCCCTTACCAGAAACAAGTATATGTGGGCCAGAGGGAGAGACCTTCTCTGCACGTCTTTGCCAAACACCCACCAGTGTCTTGGTGTAACTAACTGGTTGTGTTTACTTGTCTTGTAAAAACACTTCCTCCTACACCTTCAAAGCCTAGTTACCCAACACCCAACACTGCCCAAGCATAAACAGCACCTGAATGTGGACAGAAATGACATCTGGGAGGCTCCGCAGATGACAAGGCCCTCCTTGGTGCCTCTCTCTGGCAGCTGGTTCAGTCTGCCTTGGATTGCTCCCTGCCTTGGGTTCATCCCATCTGGAGGTGCCAGTCTGCACCTGTGGACATCTGTGTGAGGTGACTGATAGCAGGCGGGCTCAGAATGGACAGTCCCGTGACAAAAGCTGGGTAAAATTGGCAGGAAGGGGAGGAGACTCTTATGGAGGCTCTGGCTATGTGTGTGAGGCAACAATCAGTGAATACCAGCCCCAAGAACACATGGAGGACAGTGCCACAATCCAAACATGCTTATAGAGCTCAGGCTTATTTTCCTGGTGTTTTGTACCACTGGCTTCATGGGAACCCCTGTTAGTAAAGACCATGCAACCGATCTAGTGGTAGCCCTTTCTGAGTAACTGGGCATACCACTATCAATTAAGAGTATTTTACTATTAACAAATATGAGGAAAAATGGGAGGAATGCCACTGCGACCAGGATAAGTGGCTCCACAACCTCACTGAGGATTGTCAGGTTGGCAGCAGTGGGAGATGCTGAAGGAAGAGAACAAATGACATGCAGAGAACTTCAATGCAGGAGCTCAAGTTCATCTGTTAATTGCAGAAACAGCTCTGTGTCCTTCCCTTACACAGTGGGTCCCATCCTAGCTTCACATTCCAGTGTCATTCCATGGGTGTTGCCAAAGAAGCCAGTAACAGTTCAAATGATGACCCTGGCCCTGGAAGAATGAGTCACCACATGCTCCTGTAACAGACATTACCCCAACACCACCAGTATCAATGTGTGCTGATCTGAGGCAGTTGTCTGGCAGTGCTGGGAATGGGTGGAGAAACCAAGCTGCCAAGGGAGTCAGGGCAGGAGTGGAGAGAGACAGAAAAAAAAGAGAAATTTGGTGTTTTCACTTCTTTGGTGTCATTTGCAGGGCAGATATCCTGTCTGCATTCTTTTACAGACCATGACAGCAAGTACTTTTTTGTCTACAGTCAAAGCTCTTTTCTTGGCCCAACATCAGGATTCTTGCCAAAGGCTGTGGGACAGAGCCGGTCTATTTATTTCTGGTTACTGTTTTACAAGCATCAGGGAGTGTTTCCCTAACATGCTCTGTGCTCAGCTGTGTTTGAGGGTGCAGTGAAACTCGGGCCTACATTTATGTTCCTCTGAGTAATCTGCTGCTATTGTTTGCATCTTTGGTATTCATTTAATATGGACTTTGAGGATTTCTTATGGTCCCAATAATTAGGGATAACATGTATTTCAACGTTCTGTGACAGATCTGTGCTTAATTTCCAGTGTCCCTAATACACTGCAGGGAGATGTCTGAAAAAACTTTCAGGCTGTGAACTTGAAGTAATACCAAAAGTGGGGCTGGCCTATCTGTAGATGTTGTATATTAATCTCACAGTGGGTCAAGCTAATCCCATTAAATGTGGGCTGGATTTTAGGTTTTATTGTTTTCCCACAGCACCTCTACAGGGGCCAAAAGACCTCACTTGTACACAGCAAATGGAAGAGGTTTTCAGGCTTAACAGCAACAAATTGATGTTCCATTTTAAAACATGAGTCTTTTTCTTTAGACTCACTGAATCAGAAATTCTCTGGTCTAACACTGCTCCCCTGTACTGTCAGGCCAGGAGGGTCTTCCAAATCACCTCCTCCACCCGTACTGCCCAACTAGATGCTCTGCACCTTCTGGGACTGGTGGCTGCCTTCACACATCCAGTAGTGGATGGACAAATTCTGCATGGTAGAGACTCAGTGAGCTGAAGGGAGGGGAGCCAGAAGGTTTGTGAAACCTGGTAGGTATGAACCCTCCTGCCAGTATTGTGTGCTGAATACTGAGTAGCAATGCAGATCCTACCTCAGTCAGGATTCACAGGGACTCCAACACCGCTAGCAGTCAGCTGAGCAACGACCACGTGTGGGATACATGGCTGGGACCTGTGACAAGGTGCCACTCCTACTGATATGGTCAAGTCAAACTCTTGATTGCTGTGAAGAATACACTAAATATAGGTGTGAGGCAATGTAATACAAACATGATTATTACTGTGATAGGCGAGAGACAAGGTGTCACATATGCAGAGTTCTCCAGAAAGACATTTTAAAAGTTAAATTGGCTTTACTTGGAGTCTTCCATGGAAAAGACATTTAAATACAGCAAGAAGGATGTTAATGCTGTAACCTGGAAGCAGGAACTAAATGAAAAGACAAACAGAGGGCAAGCGAAGCAGGAACTAAAGAACCACTAAATGAATTACAGGATTCCCCTTAATCTTGCAACTGAAAGCCTGGTCGTGAAGGTACTCTTATCTAGCATGTTTTATTTTATAATTTTGCTTTATTTGCCAATTGATCAAGGACTTCTGTAGGACTGGAATGGTCTGGGTTCTTACTCTGGTCCCTGTCTACCTGCCATTGCTGCTGTAAAAACAGTGGCCTCTCAGACACCCAGAGGGGCACTCAGCAGTCTACCAGCCAGCCTCAGGGACCCAACTAAATCCCCTGAGGATGTTTTGCTGTTCAGAAAATAAGTACATTTACCGTGGCAGCAGAGAGCTGGCAGTGGTACTAGTGATGCTGGTGAGGGCTGGTACATTGTGGATGTTAATGATGTTGGGCAGCAACTGAGTGGTAGCTTGCCCTCAGCAAGAACAAGCAGTGTTTCAAAATCTATAGGCCTCAAAGCAAGCCAGCACAGCCAAGTGTAGGGATCACCCACAAGGACAGGTGAAGCCTCGAGGAGGCTGGAATTATGTCTTTTGCAGTTATAATGATTGCAGGTTTTGCTTCCTGAAAGTCCTCTATGGACTCTTGTTCCTCTTCCACTGTCCCTGCATTTTGTGGTTATCTGCCTGTTCGTTGCAGTGAGATCAACTAGTGCAAAGAAGACGAGCAGCAGGTCTTATATAGAGCTGCAGGGCATGCCACAAGTCTACATAAAGTGGGCAGGCAGGGGTTGCCAGAAGGCCTTTCCTTATTTGAAGGGGAGGTGAAGGTGCTCTGTTTTCTGGATATGTGAACTGGGCTGGGTATTCCAGCCAGCAGCACATTTGTTGACTGGCATCCATCGGTTGGGGTGGCCCAGATGGCTTATTTTTAAACACAGAGCTATTATGCGTATGGGATCCATACATGTGTAGCTCTAGAAAGCAACCAAGAGGACAGCAGTTTCTAAGTTACATGCAACAGCAACCAGATCCCTGCCCCAGGCTCACTTAAGCTCTCCCTGCCCTCCAAACCAACCTACAGCTACGGCTCTCCTCCCTTATCTCCATGTACTTGCTTGTTCCTCCTACTACTGCTTTCTTTCAGCACAGTGTATTTGCTGGCTCCTTGCCTCTTGCTGCTCAAGATCCAAGTAGAACTGCTGCAAGTCCCTGCCCCTTGAGCAGATCCTGCTCACTGCCTTTCCTGGCTTTTGCCTGCTGGGTGCTGTGGTTTTCCACAGCCATTCCCAGCACTGCACCCAGGCACCCCCTCCTCCTACCTCATGCTGTGGCCAGGGAAGCCTTCGGTGCTGACATTGCCTCCCTTTTGAAGGGTTGAGAGCACTTCATGGTAAGGAAGAAGGAAGCAGCATGGATCTGTGGGGAGGGGGAGGGGAGCAGTTCTGACAATCCCCTTCGAATTATAAACATATCCTCTTTAAATACATTTCTAAGGATAACATTTGTATTACTGCGTCCTGTGGCTGCTGATAGGGCCCTGCTTATCGCCTCGGTCTCTCCTCCTTTCTCTGGGGTCTGCTGGGAAAGGTCCCTATCTGGAGCCGAGCTGGCAATCCTCCGCCAAGCAATTGTTTCAGTCCAGGGGAAAAATTAATTTCTGCCTATCGTTAATTGAGAGAATTGTGTAGAGAACTGGAAGGGGGGCTGGCGGGGGTAGTGGGGGATGGAGTGAGGAAGAGAGAGATCGTGTTATTAACAGTGTCCCTTTCATAACCAAATACCCTGATTTCCATCAGTGAGATGAGAGGCTCATTACAGCAAGAAGATGATTAGAGAACTTGGAGGAGCTATCAGGCTAAGCAGGAGAGTGGCAGGGAATTCGGGAGGGACTCCCAGCAGAAGGGCAGCCGCACCAGCCAACCATCCCCTCTCACCCTCATTGCCGTCTCCTCCACCCTGCTTCTCCATGTCAGTCCCAGTGACCCCCTACCCACATCTGAGGAAAAAGCAATTAAGAAGTTCCAATGATTGCAGTCTTAGTGGCTGGAGAGATGCTTTATGTGGTGGCAGAGCCTGCACACTCATAAACAAAAGCCTACTGGAGCTGACCCTTCCCTGATGGCCAAAGAAGAAGATGCACAAGTGCTGGCCTACCTCACAGCTACACAAGGAGGTCACGCATGGCTATTCAGAGTGTCTCTCATTAGCTGATCCCTCAACAAGTAGCCTAGGATCCCTGACTGACTCGCTTACAGAAACAATGTACAAGTGCAGGAAAACTGCCTCAGACTGTACTGTGATCCAGCTTTTGCACCATTCTTTCCATGTGTATCTCCTGAGATATTTTGCCTACTTTAGAGGTATCACTGCTGTGACACAGCCCACCAGCCCCCAAGCCATCTCATGTACCATGTTTATGTCTTCATGAATTTGCTGTCCTTCAGCTCACAATCACTCCCCTGACACGTAGCTACAGAATCCCCTTGATTCCTGACATTGCTAGAAATAACTTTCTCCCTTTTTTGTGAAGGTAAGCAGCCTTGAAAATTCATCCTGCCCACATAAACTCTAGGGGATGGGACTAGGATAAACTGTTGAACTCCCACCTTGCATGTGAATGATTCTATGAAAAAAACCCCATCACTTTAATTTTCATTCTTTTTTTAATATAAACATTTGTCATTCCAGATAAATTTAGAGTGGACAGGAAGATAATATTCTACTAAATTAGAGTAATATAACCTATTACTCCCATAGTTAATATTAGTTAATGCTTTAATTATTACAATTTTTTTGTTGTTAGTCTATTGCCAATGATGTGCTTAAGACTGTCAAAAATCCCAGTTTGAGATGACAGAGGGGTCTTTGCCAAGGTCCATATTGAAGAGAAAAGCTGCAGCAGAGAAGTCAAAGTGTTGACTGAGCACCAGCAGATTGAAAAAAATTATGAGGTCTGAACTTTCCTTTTCCTTTGACAAAAGCCATTCCTCTAGGCTCAAGATGAGGGGCAGGCTCAGGAAACTCAATCCAGCAAGATACTCACAATAAATTTATGTGAAAACAGAAATATTTCTCATCTAGATCATGCAGAAGACCGTGAAGGCAGACAGAAGTGCTCACTTTCACAGTGTATGGAATTCTGCATACAGTAGCACAGACAATCTCTCCCAACTCCCAAACCAGGCAGATCTCCTACCCCTTCTTAGCCTAATCCCATCTACCCGTGACCATGTGTTGAGCTCTAGTAATCTCCAGCTCTTCAGGGAGATCCAGACAGAAGCAGAGAGAAGCAGACCCTCCACACAAGGCAAGGCCTCCCATTTAGCACCAAGTTTCATTGCTGACAAATAGAGGACAGGTCCAGGAATATATGGTCTCTTGTAAAGCTAGCTGGAGGGCACAGTGGTCACCATGATCCATTCAATCCTTAGGAAGTTCTCTTCATTCACTTATTCCCATGAGAAAATTATTGGCAAAGAGCAGGGCCTTAATAGACAATTAAGAGTTAGTCCAGAACCAGTTAGAAATCTTTGAAGCCAGAATGATTTGTGAAAGGCTAAATTTGTATATTTAGCCTTTTCTCTAACAAAGTATCCATTTCTTGTTGTTTTCTTATGCAAATCACCAGCAAAATGAAAATGGAGAAGAATGTAAAACATACCTTGTATGGTGAAATTCGGGGCATGCCATCTTCTCATGCCATCTTCTAAAGATGTTTAAAGGCTTAGCCTTGAACTTCTAGTGTCACCAGTCAACTAGTTAATACAGGATCTTCCTCTTGATTAATAGGTAGCTCTGGTTTAATAAAATTGTTAATAAGGCCAACATAGGCTTCATGACAGCCCCTCAGCTAATCTGACCTCTGGCCAGAGAGGTTCTGGAGACAAACTACAATAGCACAATGGCCAGTTTGACCCAGGGACTAAGCACTCAATCCTGGGCAGTTGAACACAAATGCCCTCTCAACAAGTCTTAAACAGCTGAGACTCCACTGAGCCTGCTGTAAACTGGTAGCCTTCAGCTTTAGATAGCTGGTCTGAGCTATCATTCTGCACTCACATAACCCAGATTGCCTTCAAATGGGGAAGTCTAGACCTTGCATCTCAAACCAGAAATGATCAGGCATTTGCAAACACCTCTGTTACTAGCTATTTTCTTCCTTAGACAGTATTCTGCCACCATCTTTGTAAGGTTTCAGCAATTAGGTCTGAGGAAGAACTTGTACAGCTGCTTCTCATCCTCTCTCTCTCTGCAGCCCATTAGAAAACAGAAAAGGGGAGAGATGGCAGGGTCAACCTCCAGCTCAACACATCCCAACTGAAGGCTGTGCAGTGTCAACTTCATGACTAGAGTCAGCTTTAAAGAAGAAAGTGTAACTTGAACCCCACCAAAGCATTTGGCAATATTTCAGCAAGTAAGAAGAAAGCTCCCTCACACACACAGAACCAGTCCTTTGAAACCCCTCCTGGTGCTCACACTGCTTGGGCACTCTGGGTGATGTAGAGGCCACAACAGTGCTTAGGTGCAGTCCTTGAAGAGAATGGGATGAGGGTGATAGTGCTGAAAATGGGTTCACAGGGCAACTCTGTGCTCTGATGACCTCTGGTATCCCAGGAAATCCCAGAGCAGGGAAAGGTGTGATAGACTCTATTCTGACTTAGCGAACATGCACTTTCCAGCATATTTCCTCCAGTTTGGCCCAGACAAAGAAGTGAGATTAGCCAAACTCATGGAGTGAAAGAGAGTGTGACACCTATACAAAAAGGGACAGGCAAACAAGCAGAGAATATGAGAGAATTTCAGAAGGAAGGGTTTGAAAAACAGAAATGTGACTACAAAGAGAGGAGAGTAAGGGTGAATTAGACAGAGAGAGATGGAGACATGGACTGTGTTTGGAGGAAAGAGCACAGGGGGAGAAAGGAGGGGGCAAAGTCCGAGGCACTCAGTGAGTTCAGAACAATCTCTATTCTCCACAGCACTTTCTGTTTAAAAAAATAAAAAAGGAATGATGGAGAAGGGGAGAGAGTCAGACAAGTTTAATGATGTGTGTTCAAAGCTCAGATTGGAAAAATGACAGAGAAAAGCAGCCTGTTTCGGCTCTAATAAATTGTTCTTTGCTGTAAGAGACGCCTGTCGCAGCATTAATACAGGGCCCTAATACACAGGTCAGGGTTAAGTAATTTTCTCCGGCAACTTAAGCGAATAATGAAGCTGGCAGCGGCTAGTGGCGCAGTGGGAGAGATGGCCCGGGCCGCCGGCACTTTGTCTTCATTTATTATGCCAGCTCTCATGATTTGGGTACTGGCTGCAGCGACGGGAAGCCTCCGCCGAGGAGATATCGCTTCATTTCGGCAAGGTAATGAAAGCTGGGATGGGGGGAGGATAAACCAATTTGCTGCCTGACATAGGAAGGAGTGATTTGCAGACCTGGGTAAGGGAGGGGGGCTACCAAGCAAGAGGAAGCACAAGGCTAAACCAAGGGGGTGCTCAAGGCCCTTCCTCAGATAATGGCACCATGTGTTTGTGGGGAGGGCAATGGAGCAGGACCAAGCAGGAGGGAATGGTGTGGCTGTAGTGCGGCAAATGTCAGGACTTGACGGTGTGGGGAGCAGGGAAGAGCCACCAGGAAGAACAGTGGGGGCAGCAGAGGCTGATGGAGGAGGAAGGAGCAGGAGCAGGTCCAAGGGCCAGTGGAAGTGGCTGGTGAAGTAGAGATGTACATGTAATGGTGGGATGATGGAGGACAAGCAGAGAGCAGCCATGTGGTGGGGAGGCAGAAGCAGGAAGTAGGGTGAAAGGGAGAGCAAGGGATGTTGTCCTGGCACTGTGGGGAAGGAAGACTGTCACAAGCAACTTGTCTAAGGCATAGATACTCAGGAACTGCAGTACTGGAGCTCACTGAAGTTTCTCCCTGCTGAGCCCATCAGTCTTCTACTGAGAAAAACTCCAAATGAAGTAAAAGGCAGCCCTGCAGGCACATCCTTTCCAAGAAGAGGGAACTTCTGTCACCTGCTCTTCAACCTCATCACATGGGCACAGGAAATCCATCTCCAAGTGTACTTACTCAAAGCAGATTAGCAGTGATCAATTTTGTGGCTTAATTCCCAAAATATGTCACTCTGACCAGCCTGGGCATACTATTTGCATGCCCTTTGATTACCCCTGCACTGCTGTCCTCTCTTTTCAACCTGAGAGGATATATGCCTAGCAGGTATGATGGCATCTAAGTCTGCTTTAAAATACCTGCATCACTCAGAGCACATCCCTTCCTCCTTCAACATCCATGCTTCCCACTCTCAAAACACTGAAGGGAAAGGAGGCAACAGAGCCCTGGCAGAGTCAAGTTTGGAACTCTTACATTTTCCTTTCCTTCCCTCCCCCTCTTCTTGATGCGGGTTAAGGATTTCCAATAAGGACCTAGTGTTGGAGGCTTAACACTGCAGTCTCTGGAGAAGCAGGCCAATTTCACACTAATCTTCCCCATGAAGAGAGAGAGCATCGGAAGCAAGAATTACATCAAAGAGAAGTTAATGCTGAGAAGCAGACGACAAAAAGGAGCTGCTTTCAGTTTCAAATGAATACACACAGCTGGATTAAGAGATCAGGCAGCTCAAAGCCTGTATCACAAGCTTTGGTACCCAGGATTTAGCCAGCAGGGAAGAGTTCTGATCTGGGCGCTCTTTTGAAAGGAGAAGAGAGTCTTTATGGAGCACTGCAGGTATTTGAGAAGAGCTGAGTAGAAGACACAGAGGCTGATCTCTTATTCTGGCCTCCACTGACCTCTTCTAATAAATATCATGACAGACTCAGATAATGAGATAGGTTTGCACAGCCTGCATAGCTCCTTTTATTAGCAAACAGTTACCCCATCATCTGCCTCTGCCCTGCACAGCCCTCCCTCCCGCTTTGGTCTGGGGCATTGCGGTTGCATGGGGAATAACCCTCCAGGTGCTGGAATGCAGGCAGTCCTTTCCCCCATAGCAGGAGGTGTGTTCAGCTTCAAATTCAACTCACAAAGTCAGCTGAGCTGCTGTAATATAAAACACACCCTCCAGAGGACAGAAGAGCAGAGGGTGATTGCAGTAATGTGTCTGTTGTCCCATTTTAAGTGGTGCCAAAGTAAGTCCCAGCACGCTCCCCCCGCTAGGAGTCTGACAGGTGTAAATCCCACGATGAATGAAGGCACCGAGCCCTACAAAGCTGGTGTCTCTCCATGCATCTCCGCTCTGATTGACTTGTCGGTTCTCTAAGGCTGACTCTATCAGCTCCTTGCTGCCTCCAATTCCAGGCGTGATTTAGTTTGGAGATGAGAGGTGACAGTTAACATTGGTACTCGTCAGTGTAGATCAGACACAGTCACGCTGTCTTCTCCTGCCTCACTCCCTCACCTCCTCCCCCATGCTCCCCACCCCTCTGGTGTCTCCCACTCCTATCTGTTGCTCTCATTGTCCCTGCCTATCCTAATCCAGTTCCTCTATTTACCACTATATTCTTTTGCCTCCCATCACCACTGCCAGAGCTCAGCATCAGTAAATTTTCCATTCTGCTTCTCTTCTGTTCCAGAATAAGAGACTGCTAGTGCCTTCTTCAAGGAAACATCTTTTGTGCAAAGACTAAGAACAGCTGTTTTGGCTTGTCCTTTCCAGTCCCCTGTAAAGCTAAGTCAGGAATATTTAGCAAATACTCTATCTGACAAATTTAACCTATTTCTCCATTGATGGGTTGTTTGTTCGAGTTGAATTCTCTCAAATGTATTTGCTGTTTGAAATTCACCAAATGGTTTTGAGGAATGAATCTGGGCTTGGAGACAAAAGAGAAGGATTTTGCACTTGGTATGTGAGATTACACCTTACTTGTTTGGTGTGGAAGAGCTCTTTACAGTCCATATGCTGTAATATCCTAGATCAGCCCTACAACCCAGGTTTCCAACACAAATACTCAGATTCTCCAACTGGAACTCCTCCTCTATATAAAATTTCCAGTTCATCAAACATTTCCTGCCAATGTCACTACCTATAATCCTTTTAGAAAAGGAACACGAGGGAAAGGAATCCTACTTTTTATTACGGTTAATAGTTGCAAAAGATCTTGGATGTATTTACACAGCTCTTTTTAACCCAAGTAGCTTTCTACTCTGTGTCACTCATGGTCTCTTGTTTCCCAATCCCATTCAGTTTCAGTCCTGAGTATTTTTAAGTGACAAGATTTCTTTAAGCCACACTAAAAAAGGCAACTGTTCCAGCATCACCAAATAGAAGGTGACTCAGTGGACAATACACTGGCTAGGTTCATCCTTTTCAGTTACCAATTCCCACCCTTCTAATCTTCAATAACTTCTGAGATAATTTCCAGTAAGGTATATTTTCCTTTTTTCCAGGGGATGGTCACCCATCAACACAGGCTTTACTGTAGCAGAAATTTTGCTCATAAATTTACAGGTTACTTAAGCTGGAAGCAATTTAATGGGCATTTTAGGATGGGCAGAGGATGCAAAATGACCTTAACAAATTGAAGAAAATGTCTGGAAGAAAGGAAGTAGGGCCACCCCAGCACCACACTTAGCCATCAGATAGGAATAACACAAACCAATGCAACTCTACAACTAAATGGAAAGTGAGAGACTTGCAGAACCACGTTGCCTCAGCTCAGAACATACCACAAGAATTTGCACTTGCAAGTGACAAAGCAGATGGACTAAAGCTCCCTTAGCATAATCCCTCCAGTACATCTGAGCCTGATTATTCAGCTTCACAATCATGGGTCTGGAGAACAACCAGGTAGGTAGCAGCAGTACAGAAATGGATATATAGCAAAACAGTGTGTCACAAGTTGAAGACCAATCCACATGCCAAGCTGTTGTGAAAAGGCAAACAATGTACTGGGCTGTACAAACAAGAGAACAGCCTGTAAGGCACAAGAACTAACCCCTGTCCTCTCTCCTTAGTGTTAATAAGGTCTGTGTTGGACTTTCTGGCTCTTGTTCCTCACTGGACGTTGAGGTTCAAGAAGAAAAGCAGACAAGCCAGAAGGCCACAGGAAATTAAGCAAGAATGATCAGAGATCCAGAAAACCTGGCCTGCATGGAAAAGGCTGTAACCAGGTTTGCTTAGTCTAGAGAAAAGGAAGACTGGAAGACTCATGATGGCAGTGTTCAAATTCATAGCAAGCTGCTTTGACGAGGCAGGGTCTTTGGAAAGTAGGAGAAATTTTAGCCTTAAACTGTATCAACAGAGATTTAGAAAGTTCAAAGACCTTTTCAGCTGTATATGTAGTGAAGTCTAGAAATAATTTGTTTAGAAAGACCAAGTTAGGTAAGCATTTGCAAGGAATCATATATTTTGGCTGGATTAGGTGAATTTTCAGCATTCCTTCCTTCTGTATGTTCTCTGAATCTGCAAATACTTTGACAACACTCTGCTAATGTGACAGAGACTACCCATAACCACAGTCCCTTCCAGAAATACTAGAAACCAGAAGCTCCTAGCTGTAATCCTACAGTGCAGCCACACTAGTTTATGAATGATAATAATACAAGGCATTAACTAAGTCCTGTCTATGCCTCTCAGCATGGCTATGATGAAATGAAGCAGAAGAGCCACTATACATGTACCACGATACTGCTGAGATTCTGAAGGAATGTGTCCTTTTCTCTGCATGAAAGGCAAAGATGCATAAGGTGGAGACTGAAGATTACCTGCTGCAGATTTGCTGAGTTTTGTGATTCTTTCTAAGTTTAGGTAATTTAATGAAACATTAGGTTCTGAGGTTCAATGAGGTGCGACAGTAGTTCTGTCCAGAGCTGGTGAGAAAGACAATGTTTAGAATATACTTATCCTTTAATTTAGACTGCATGAATACTATTTACTCTAGATTATTCAATGATATTTTTTCTCTAAACATAAATTATTCCTGGCCTATGGAACTTCACCAAGAAGTCCCATCTCTGCCTCTGAGAGGCAAATGGAGCAACTCTGATGTACATATTCACTCCCAAGCATGAAGAGCTGTCATTCCCTATATTGTCAAAAACCACTAGTCAAAAGCTCAAAGTGGCACTAGGTACAGCTGTCCACATCACCATCCTCCAACTACAAAAGTTTAGGGGAAGACCTTAGTGATGGGGCACATCTGCCTGTTTCATGAATCTCCCTGTGACACACTGATAACAGCCACCTTTAGAGGATGGATATTGACCACTTGCCTACTCTACAGGGGCATTCCTGCATCTCTCAATTCTGAGGGCATGACAGCACAGTACTATATGTTGTTTGCCACCTTCCCATGCATAGTCCAAGATCCTAATACTAAACTTTGGGCTTGTCTATACTGAGAGATGCCCATGCTATTCCATGGCTCACCAAGACAGTTTGAGTCACTGAAGACATAGGAACTGAAAGTGCTTCCGTGTATACTCTCAGAGATTGGGAGCTCTCAGTCCTAGCCTAGGGAACACCTTAATGAAGTGGTTCCCAGTTACAAGATGACCAAATTAGAAATTCAAGTTTAAGTGATAGAACCTTAGGAAGGCACAAACAGAATCCATGGGAAAACTCTAATACCCTGGAATTATCTAAGTCAGACTAGAGACAGAAACAGTGAACTCTCTTCTCACTTCTTATCCCAAAGCTCAGCAGCACTCAGCAGCCTGACTCAGGACTATGCTCACTGCTAAGAAAAATTCTCAACATCATCTTAGCCTCTCCAGCCCCTATCTGCCAGACAGCATTCTTAATCTTCCCATTGTCAGTATCTAAATTATTTCTCTCATTTATATGCCTATATGATAGCTGTTCTCCTGTTCCATCCAAAATCCTCCTCTCCAGGACAGAGATATGTAACTCTCAGTCTGTCTTCATCTATTTTTTCCTCATTATTTGCTCTGCTGAAGATCCCATCTCTACCTTGGGACTCAAAGGGGACATTCAAGGGTATAGCCTGCATCTGGGAGACTTTTTACCCAGGCAGCCTCATCTTGTCCACAAGACTCCAGACAGGGGAGTTGCAGAAGGAAATGGGCAGTGTCAGCAAGGCCATGGGGTTACTGAGCCTGCCAGTTTCTCCATCAAATCACACCAAGCAGAGCACATACACATATGATTTTTGAATGTCTGAAGGCACTCTGGTCTGTGTTGTGTTGTCAGTGTTGGGATGCAGCAGCATCTCCAGACAGAGAGGGCTGCTTCCTGATCCCGGCAGCTTTCCAAATGCCCTTTCTGTCTTCCTGCAGGCTACAAGTCCAGTTTGGGGAACAGCCTGAGCTTTACACTTCCTAGTTTCTCTCAAAAACAGAAAGCCCCTGCCTCCCATAGCCCACTGTCCACTCTTGCCTTGTGTCCATCCACTCCCCCTCCCTGCTCCAGCACCTCCCTCCCCACCTCCAGCCCGGGTGACGATCCATGAAAGCCCCCAGCAGTATGTCATGGGAGTGATAATTACATCCCCCCTCTCACATCATGCTGCCTGCTGCTGACCTCTCACCCCTCCTCTCTTTTAATCACCCCCTGGCATCAGTCACTCTGACAGGGCAGCGGCATGAGACACGTGACCTGTCAGCCCAGGGACATGACTTATAGGGCCCGGCTGGTGGACAAAGGGAAGGCAGATAGGCAGCATAAATCTCCAGTAGGAATAAAAGAGAGTGATGGGGCACTCTGCCGGGGCCTGCGTTAGCAGATTCTCGGCCTCTTGTTATTCAGCCCAGAGTTATGGTGATGAGGCAGTGGCCAAGAGTGACACGCGCTGGTCCCAATCAACCTTGCGAAACCTGCCAAGACCTAAAGGAGCCTTAATGTCACACATGGCTGGAGAGCCTCAACGAGGTGGCCGAGGTGGGCTAGGGCCAGGGGAGCAGCCAGAGCTGTCCCCAGCCACCAGAGGCATCTGACCAGCAAAAGCTTCCACACTCAGCAAGGCACTAAGTCACACAGAACAAGGACCCCTCTCCATCTCTACCAAGCATGGCTGCAGCAGGGTTTGAACATCAGATTGCCCACTGCTGGCTCAGGACACAGGCTTCTCCCTAACTGGCACATTCTCTCAAACTTCCCACCATGCCTCTGCTCACCAGCAGACTCCCCTGACATATATCTCTTTTTCACCTACTCCCTCGCACTTACCTGTTGCTTGGTAGGATGAACTCACTGGTGCATCAGTCAGCTGCTGGCATTACAGGATATCTGGAGTTTCCACCAAGGAACAGTCCTCCATCGTACCTCCACGGTGAAAGAATCGCTCCTCATCGGACTGCAGAAACCTTTTACTTTTATATAGGGCAAAAGAGGGAGTATGTTGCACTAACACCTGCTATGATGGGTACAGTGGTGGACAAAGTGCACCAGAAAGATCCATCGAGATCATCAAGTCCATTCTGTGACAATCACTACACAGGATGTTTACAGGTCATCTTGTTCGCCTCATCCATACATTTCTTGGGAGGGAAAGTGGCAAGGAACAGCTGATGTCCCCAGTAGTGCTGTAACTCCCCTAGTACTTCATCTTCAGGGAAGAGAAGTCAGGAACTTTAAACCAGAAGGAGAAGAAAGGAGAAGGAAGCCCAGAGAGAAGAACTGTGGGCTTTTGAATATACTGGAGGAGAAATTAGGGAGAGGGCAACAGATAGGGAAATTTTAAGAATTTTTTTTCATTTGTTTGAAAACTGAAAGTAGTATCTGAAACTGTAGCTCTTCAGCTGAAAGCCAACAACTTTGATGGCTTCCCTTGTGCATCAGGAAACAAAGTAATGAAGCCCCTTTCCAGGTTTGTGCGTAGTTGTTCCTGACTGAACACGAGAAAGGTGAATCCTAGTAACCAGGAGGGATTCAGCTCCATAAACACCTATATCTGGGAACCACCATGTCTCAGGTACTCAGAAACGTGAAAGTACTGGGGGCAGAGCATGAAGGCTCTTTTACACTGGTGCCATCCTGTCCTGCACTGGCAGTGGCTCCTCTAGACTTAAGGTCTTATTTGCACAGTGAAACATCAGCAAAGCCAGCTACTAATGTTCATGCTGTGTGTAAACATCACCACTTGACCATGTCCTGCTACACTTCCCTGAGACCTACAAACATTGTAGCAGGGTATCTTCCTATTTATACGACATGCCATTTGCTAAAATGAGAGGTGTGCCTAGACAGTAATGGGTGAAGGCCTGCTTATGCCACTCCCTTAGCAAGGCCTGCTCTTGTACACTATGATGTCCCTGCACGTGTCCAAGAAGAGGGACTCCAGATAGGGTTGTACAAATCATACACCTCAGTGCTGCTGCCACCACTAAATGAGAGGGAGAATTGCTGAGACCTGCTCTTGGACCAAGCAGCCACGCCAGCATCCTATGCATATCCTGTACCCTCCTCCCCCAGCAAGTGCCCACTGTTGCTACCCTCCTCAGTCTGCCCACCTCTGCCTGAAGCTCTCAGCCTCTGCACAACAGGAGGCAGAGATGATTGCCTCACACGTAGAACTGACTTCCTCTAGGCTGTGACCTGGACATGAGAGTGACCAGGACCAGACACTTCATCCTTCCTGAAGGCTTTTTCTCCACTGGCAACTTCCCTCTGGACTGAGGGGGAAGACCTGAAGCCCCCAGCCTCCTCACCAGCTGGGTCTTACACTCTGAGACAGGAGCACACCACTCCCTACCCTCCTCCCCCACATCTGCCTTTTAATGATGATGGAAGCTGCTGTCAGTGTGCAGCGACAGTAATAAACACTCTTCTTAATAACACAGGGTGTCCCTCTTATTAAAATGAATAGACTTTAGTGGTGAAGCCAGGCTGCCTGCCTTGCAGTCTGGTGTGGACAGCAACCCTCAAGCAGAGCAGTTTATCTGCTGTAATTACTGCAGCAGCTTTGGCTCCAGGACATTCCTGGTTATGGCACTGTACTGTAGCCACAGGCAGAGACACGGGTGCATGGACAGACTGAGGTACCTACCACACAAGCACACAGAGAAATGAAGGCAGATAATTGCCTGTGTGCCTGCAAACATGTACAGTAATCTCTAAAATGCAAGGACACAGCAGAATAGGGTTAAATGTATCCACAGCCAGGCTTTTAGACACACTGAATCGCACTGAAACCAGCAGCAACAGCTGGTGTCACTCTTTCTGCCTTTTTCATGCATAACAGGTATATTAACACAGGTAAAGGAAGGCAAATGTTTGGTCTGTGGGTGAGAATCCTCTCCTCCACCAGCTCCCAATGTATCTGCTCAATTTTTCCAGTTCCCTGATGGATGAGAGGTCATAGGATAAATTCGTTTCAGGTTTTACATATCAGTGCATCATGTTGAAAAGAACTAAGATAGCACATCCCTCATGTCCACTCCTGGGTTTTGGATTGCAGTTAATGTACTGGTTTCTCCCCACTGGGGAAGCTGTCCATTTCCCAAGCACCAAATCTCTGTATCACAAACACTGACTCTCTTTCACCATACATACTGTAACCAAACACCAAGTTTGGGATTCACTGGACAATGAAGGATACCATCTGACATGACTGACATGCCAGTGGTTCTTTTATGTTTGAACTGGCTATTACACATTGGCCTCTGTGCACACTTCCTGGCCTGGGAAAACAAAGCACCCCCCTCCTCTGCTGATCTAGTTTATGTTCTTAGCCTTTACTAAGCTGGCTGGTTCTGCAAATGTGCCCAGTGCTGACCTAACTGAGGCTATTACGTATGTGGAAGAAAAGCTGCCTGGGAAGCATTTTCTTCCTTTTTTGCTCCCTCGGACTGAGATTATCCAAGAGAAAAATCTATCAGAAGGACAAATGAGAGTAGCACATCCCAACATCTGTTCTGCTGCCAACTCAGAGCAGTTCTCTGAGCTGCAGAGACCCAGCAAGACCAAATCTCATCCACTGCATCTCACCTTTCCAGGAGTAAGCACAGAGGAGCAGTGCTCAGTTATTGCATCATTTCTCCACCTCTTCAGTGCATTAAGGCAGGTTTCTGCCTCACTGTCATAATCAGGCCACAAAGAGCTCACACACTCATAGGATTCCAGCATTCAGGAACACCTAACTCTATCTCACCTTTCAGTACTCCTCAGAGAAAAGCCCAGAGCAAGATACAAAGCTAGCAGTAGAAAATTTAGCAAATTTGCCAAAGAAGTAGAATAAAAATAATCAATTCACGTGCACCCAGGAGAAGCAGCTGTCAGGATCTTGCCATGAAGAACTAGACTGAAGCATGTCTGCCTTTATTATCTGTGAGAGATAGTAATTACTGGCATCTGTAAGCTCTTAGAAAATATTCCTGGTACGGGATATTACAATCTCACTGTTTTTGCTGATGTTTAGTACAGCTCAAGAGACTAGAGCAGTGGAGCATATAGCAAAAAAATGAAACAACCAATGACTAAACTGGTCTTCTTCAGCCAGTGACTTCCCGGTTCAGAAGTCAAATGCACCACAACAAAGCTACAGGCATGCTGTTCTTCATGTTTCCCAATTCACTCATATGCCATGTCCTGAATTGTCCGTCTTTTGCTCAGTGAAAGGTTAGCAAGGATATATCAGGGGTAGCAGTTATGAATGTAAAACAAAGCAAGGATCTAATCTAAAAGGCTTCCAAAAGGCCAGTAGTATACCAGAATCAGTGTGCGTAGCTACACAAAAACACTGCACCACCTCTGTCTACAGTACTTCCACCTTTCCAGGCCATGGTAGCAATTGCCCAAAGTTCATTTACCAACAGAACTAGATTTCCAGATCCCCACGGCTTGCTTTGCTGAATCACTGCCACCAAGGCGCTATAGGTCAGGTTGGGGGTTACCAGCAAGGCTGCTAGTCTGGGCTTTCAGAGCTCCAAGCCTGTGTCAGTGAAGAGGGCTGAGCCAGCAGACAACAGGTCAGAGGAGATGGTGGGAGCACTGACAGAGGTCTGAGAAACAGCCTGGCTTTGCAGCCTACCTCATCCTGCCATTGCCTTATTTAAGCACAAACATTTCATCTATTTCTCACCTTAAAAAAAAAATCAAAAGAGAAGAAAATAAAGAAGAATCTTCACAAGAAGCTGAGCATAAGAGCTGGGCAGAGCTAGGAAAAGTTGTAGCACACCCTTCACCCCTGCTACTAGTGATTTTACTCATGGGACATGCAAGCTCAACACACAGCAGGGTTGAGATGGAAGCCACATGAAGTCCATTTATCCACTTCCAAGGCACTTCTGGCATGTCCCTGGTAGCAGCCTGGTTACAGGCTGGGTAACTCCTTCCCTGTACAAAACCACCCTTCAGAATGGCTGGAGGGGTTCTACTGCTGATGTATTTGCTGTACCGGGGTGATGGCTGCTGAACACCGCTACATATGGAAAACACAATACAGAAGCAAACTTTCCTTCCTGCGTTGAGAAAGTAACTGAAGCTTCATTCACCACAGTGCTGGGCCCAGGCCCTCACATCAAAGGGAAGTGCTGGTGTCTGGAGTTACAAGGCTGTGGCTCATTGCCTGTCACCAAACAGCAATGGAAAACAAGCCACAGTATTCAGAACAAAGTGTTTGTCAAAAATGTGGATACCCCAGCCCCTTGAGCAGGTCTTGTGCTCCAAGTAGCCTGCAAAGGAAAATTTTGCTTGAGGATGTGGTTCACTAGTACTACAATGAAGTGAGATGTGGGAAAGTGGACAACCAATCATCCAAAAATATTAGCATCAGTGACACATTTCCCTCCTTCCACCGCTCTCAGCTCCAAAGCAGCATCAATATTTTGCTGGTGGTGCTTTTTGCTGGAGGATTGTGCATCCATCAAGCACACAGGAATTGGAGAGGCACAGGCACAGAGGGGCAAGCTGAGACCCATCTGGACAGCCTGTCCAGAGCATGAGGAGTCAGGAGAGGACCAGCCCTTCACCAGATCCTAGAAAGCTCAGACTATGGTCCTGGCAAATCACTCCTTGAGCCTGGGTAGGCTGAGGGCTTTCAATGCCACCCAGCTGCACAGCCCTGAAGTGCTGACAACAGTGCTGGGAGGAGATGGGAGCTTGGAAGAACTGAGCAGCAGAAGCCTGATCCCAGACAGAGACAGTCTTAATCAGTTGACATCCAGAGAAACTCAGCCAGGGAGAATTCAGCCCTATGACTTCCCTGGGCTTGCATGCTCTACAGGGCTGTGACATGTCAAGAAGCAGATGAAGAAATTATTCTGAGCAAGTGTATTTTTCTCCTGTTACCTTACAGACAAGCACATACAGATAAAGAGAGACCTCTAGTGATGCTACAGGGACTCTGCCTGGCCTCCCCCTCCGAGCATCCCTCACAGCCAGAAACAATTGCTCTGACTAGTGTAGTAATGGCCTTTCTCCAGAGTGGGAGAAAAACACACATCGATCACAACTGCTCATCCATGGAGGAGGTGGAGGGATGGTATTCAAAACAGGGGAATGATTATGCCAGACTGGAGGGGTTCAGAAAAAAACAACTAACGAAAGTGAAATGGGCTCAGGTCTTGCCCACAACTTGCCTCTCTAGTTGCAGCTGTCTGAGCTCCAGGGTGGTCCTGGGATCAGGTATATGATTCAGCATGTGGAACATGAGTAATTGCCAGCACTAGGAAATGATGTGCAGTTTGACTGCAATTTGGAACATGTGCCTGAAATTTACATTCAGGCAGAGTTCAGCAGGTGCCAGCACAGTGTGGTGAGAGGCAGGCTGAAAGAACATCAGCTCCCTGGCTGAGCCCAGCCATACCAGAAGATACCTCTAGCATCCCCCTTGCACAACCCTGACAGTTGCAGCATCTTGCACTCAGCTGCAGGAACGAGTAGTTTTGGCTCCTGCTGAATTCAGCCTCAAAACCCCCCAGCATCCAGGTGTGAACAGAAAAGATGATGGACTGGGCATAAGGGCATTCTCATGACAAGCATCCACCACCCAGCACAGAGAGAAGGCAGGCTGTTCACATTCCCAACTCTTTGTACCAAGAGCTGGACACAGAGCCAAGAAAACTTTGTCTACTCAGACACAATAGTAGTACATTAAACTTTCCAGGTATGAAAAGGGTTTGAAGAGAAACATGAGGAGAAGAGGTGAACACAGGTGCAGACTTGGCTATGGCAGAGGCACAGCAATTGTCCTGTGCAATGTCAAAACCCAGACACTTTACCTGTCCTGTTGTTCTCAAACCCATGGCAAGAAAAGAAATTAAGAACTCCTGCCACTCAGAAAAGAAAGCCTCCCTTGCCTGCTCCTGCCACCTTCTCTGCAGCTCTGAACTGCAATTACTCAATTAGCAGCTCCTGTAGTACCTTCCTTCCACTCAGCAGTCTCTCCTTTTGCCCAGCGAGCACATAAATCAAAAAGCAGCAGCTCTTTCCCTGGGCTTTCTTTTTCTTGTGCTAGCCCAAACCTTGGTGACCTCCTGTTAGGAGAGGGGCAGTCATATTTTGCTGGAATGTTTTATTTTCTGTGCTGCATGAAGAGTAATTGTGGAGGGGAGGGAGAGCACGAGCACAAAAAAGCATGTACGCTGCCAGCCAGGCCAATGTCCTTGTCCCACAAGGTTATGGATCCATTTTAGCTCAAATAATAATAATAATAAAGCCTCATAGAAGCAAGGGATTCATAAAACAAAACACGAGCTGGGCATTTGGCAGCAGCTGCCCACAGAGTGGGAAGCACACATTCAAGTTTGGAGGTACACAAACACTCAGGGATTTCAAGGAGGTGTCAGGGTTAGTGTGTGCATGCATATGTGCACACATGTATGCAGAGATACCTGCCACAAGCCCACTTTCTCTTCCCCTGCATAATTCATTGATGGTATTTCAGATACTCAGTGCATCTGAATGCAGAGGTCCGTTCAGGCTGAAGAGCACATCTGACCCAAACGAGAGCAAGTGGCAGGTGAGAACAGCCTGCATGGTGACCTCCCCCTCTGCGCTATTGCATCCCACCATGCTTACCAGCACAGCACAAATGCAGCTTTCTGACAGCTGCATGGGATGTTTGCACTGAACATTTCTCTTCTCTGCTTAGAGGACAAACATGAGCACAGAACAACAGAACAGCTTACACCTGACACAGAGGAGCCTCCCCTGTGAGAATGCAGGAAACTTTGGGGATTTGCAAGTGTTCTGATGAAATCCCAATAGGCATGTGAATATTTCCAAGTGATAAATAAGGCCCTGAGGACCAAATTCAAAAGAAAAACAACAATGGTACAATTCCTTTTGCTTCACATATAGTGAACTCTAATAACAATTACTACTTCTTTCCTGTAACAGGCATGCATGACACTTTCCTGACTGCAGAGGATATCTTGCTTGCTCATTTCTAATATATCAGAACAGAGACATTTAGATCAAATGCAAAGACAGCTGGGCTGAGTTGAGACTACCTGGTACTTTGGAGGAGTCAATTATTTAATAAACTATGGGTTAGTCAAAAAAAGTACTGAATAGGTTAGAAATTCAGCCAGTGTTGCAGAAAGTTAAGATCTGTTTCTTCCTGAGAAGTGTTCTTGCATTAAAAAGCCCTACAGTTAACTGGGGAAGCTGAAGGCAGGATCTGAGTAGTCGGGGGGATTTCTGTGTTTACTGGTCAGAGTGCAAAGCATTAACTACTGACCAATGTCCACAGCAGCCTAGACTGTAAGTAACTTCTGCCCATCAGCATCTCCAGGCTAGAGGTAACAAACTGGAAGAGCAAAAAGGAATGGAAACCAAGGACAAGTCCAAAATCCTTTTCTAAAAGAAAAACAGCCATCCTTAGCTGACTAGAAACCTCTGAACAAAATTGTGAGTCCATTACCTGGATTTCAAAAGAAAAAAAAAAAAATCATCATCTTGTAGAGGCTGCTGCTGAATCATAGAATCATAGAATTGATTGGGTTGGAAAAGACCTCAGAGATCATCAAGTCCAACCCTTAGCTAATGAAGCTAAGCCATGACAAGGTAAAAGTGACAATGAAGTTCTGGCACCAGATCCCAGCCAAGAGTGATCCTATCTGAGGCAGTGTCTTCATTGGCCAAGGCACAGTCCTAACCAAGCACCTAAGCACCACCAGTACCTAAGTGGGTACTGGTAACGGGGCCCAGACATCGCAAGGTAATGAACCAGGCCCAGGGTACATCCAGGGAGTCCCATCAGGAACTACAAGAGATGGGGCTGAAGACACGCTGCAGTATAGGTCTGAGGTAGACAAGGTCAGGAGATGAGGCCAGAGACAAGGTTAGAGAGAGACAGACCCACAGCACAGCTCAGGAAGGTGATGAGTAGCCCAGGCTGAGCTTAAATGGAGCCCCTGGGCAGAGGGTGTGGGTAGGATTCCTAGATGAGATCTGGGCAATTAGGGCCTATTGGTGCCATCGGGACTCTGTTGGTTTTGATTAATGTACAGATCCCCTCCACATGGGGCAGGATCATCCACACAAGGAGTTTATGTGCAATTGCCCTGCTGCTCTCAGCTGGCCCTGAGTGGCAGCCTTCCTTACACGCTCCTGTAACACCTGTCTACCTGCACACATGATGGGAAACGTGTTCAAACATCCCTCAGGAGAGGATTTAGCACCATCTAGGCAACAGTATTAGGAGAAAAAAAAGTACCCCCCGCCCAAAAAAAGATAAACCCCATGAATTCCCTCAAACTGAATTAAAAGTAATGCTACATTTCTATTTCTCCTGAAGAATAAAATCAAAAGGGGTTTGTAATGGGAATACCTCTTACTTTAGTGCATAACTAGCCTGTAGGAGTTGCCGATGGTACGTGGAGGATCCAAGCCTAGAAGAGGCTCTGACACTCATGAGGCTTAGGGAAACACCCACAGTTACACCAGGCAGGATTTTAAAGACAACACGTAATTTGTGAACCTTCCTGATCAAGGATATGTGGCAACTGCTAAACACCTTGGAAGGAGGAAAACAGTAATCTCTGGGTGGCTTAGACCCTAATTGTCCATTATAGCATTTCTTGGCCCTTTTTTTCCTGAAGTCTTCAATTGTGGCCAGCCTGAGCACTTAGGAAAAAAGTCTGTTCTCTCTGCCTGGGCAATTCCTGTGCTAAGGGAGTACTTTTTTCCCCAGCACTCCAAAAGGTGCTGCAGGATCAAGAAATAAAGTGTATTTTCTGTCATGAGGAATGAGCTGTGCAGACAGACCAGAACATGAAAGCAGGCAGGCAGCCGGGTACAGTGACCAACAGAGAGGGCAAAGGCAGTACAGAGGCTTGTAAATATGTTTTGCTGTTACTTTGGAATGGCAAAGACACATCCCTGTAGGAGCAAAACCCTACAGATTGCTTTATTATTTTCAGTCCAATGAAATTAGCTGGAGTGGAGGGAAAAGTGGGGCAAACAACAGTCAGGAACAGCAGGGATGGAGGGTCTATACCATGAGGGTGCCCTGTGCTTGGGACTGCACAGACCTCTGTCCCAAACCTGCCAAGCTGGGTGATGCCTTGGGAGCTCAGTGTGTCCAGACAAACTGGGGGTCTGACCTCCCTGCTGCGACAGCCCCGTTGGTGCCTGGATGGAGGCCCAGCAGCAGAGCCTCTTTAGCTCAATGCAGGGAGCTGCATGGAGCCTCCAGCTCTTGCTGCTGCTTCACAGCACTGAGACCCCACAGAGCCCCATACCTCTCCCTGCTTCTTCCCTGGTCCATCCTGCTCCATTCCACAGCACTGAGAGCAATGAGAGCCTGTGCTTGGCCCAGCCATATGCCCCATGGGATTGGAAGGAAGCAGCATGGTGACTGCCATGCCCCTGGGCACATTGGTCACTTATTCTCATACTGGATTTAGTGATTTATATATTTGATGTAGGAGCCTTTGCATGCTCCCCCCACCCCTTGTCTCCTTTCACCATCTGTCTGTTCGTTGAGAAATCTGTTCCAGCTGACCTCAAGCTGACCAGCGCTTCCCTCTTCCCTGTATCCTGCCATGGGCTCCTCCAGACGTTCCCAGCTCAGCTCATGGGCTTTTAGCTGACTATGCAAATGTCACCCAGCCAGCTGGTGTCTGCCTCCCAGAAACACATGTTCAAAGGCCCCCTGGACAGCCAGGGGGGAGAGGGGGCAGGTCCCTGTGCCCCGGCCCGGGGGCTGTGCAGAGAAAGTTACTTAGGCAGGAATTATTCAACAAACAGATGGGAGAAGGGAAGGAAGGTCGGGGAACACAGAAAATAAAAGCATGGTGCATCTGTGTGAGTGTGTGTAGGAGTGAGTGTATGGGAGTCCCAGGCAAGTGTGTGGGAAGTACAAATGAAATCCTTGTGTGAGGATGGATGGTGGTGGAAGATGTGTGTAGGAGAGAGGTACAGATCAGGGGAGAACGTGGCTGATAGTTTTATGGCCTCCTCCTCCTCCTAATGATATCTACTACAGCATGAAAAAGGAGTTCTAACAGAACAGCATGCAGGAGACGCAGCTGTCAGAGGAACAAACAGCGGGTCCATGCAAACAGCCCCCCAAGAGTATTACTAAAGCAAGGCAAGGCCTGGAGGGCTCATTCCTTCTTCAAGATCTCTGACTTCCCTCTTCACCTAACACATAACTATCCACTAAGCTCTCTAGATCTCCATTGAGGAAGAGTGTGAAGATGCCAAAACTGGAGCTGAGGATATGGGGAGGGATTTGGGACTGAACCAAGGAGAGGAGAGAGTAGAACAGTAAGGCCACAGCACCCTACCATGGCTGATAACACTTCAGGACACACATTTACGGCCAGAAGGCCATGCATATGCAGCAGTGCAGCTCACCTGGGTATCTTTACAGGGCACAGGCTGTGGCACAGTAATTTTCTGAAGTGCTGGCAAGGAACAGGATTAACACGGTGATGCCTGCTAGGTTTTTGTCATGCATGAGGTGAGGAAGGCTTGGAGAGAAAAGGACAAAGCATCCACAGTTCCCTTTATGGACCGCCTCAACCAATTATCAACATCTTCAGCAGCTCTGCTGCTGCACCCAAAGGCTAGTACAGCCTTAGTTGTCAGGCAGAAAGGAAAGGTTAGGTGGCTCCTTGTAGTTACACAGGGCTTGGACACTCTTTCCACCAAGCTGAGAATCTCCTTTCCTTTACCTCTTTCAGATGCTCTCACTCAGCTGAGCTCAGGTATATGGATAGTTACTTCTGGGTACTTACTGATAACATTTAAGCAGGGGGATGCCAAGTCACATTTAGCCTTCTGTATGCTAAATAAAAATAAGGATATTTGTACTTAAAATTTAACAAGATTCTTCCTTGTAATAGCAATTAAACTAGAGGAAGCAAGGTACTTGTCCCCAACCTAAATTTCTCCTGTCACAACTACTGCTCTAGCTCCCTGATAAGGACCCCTTGGGCTCCCTGGGAGAAGGCAGGATGGCAGCTCCAGATGCAGCTGACAGATGATGCTCTTCCTGGCCATAGGCAAGAACTGTGAAATGGTGAGCTGCCAGGAGCAGTTTAAGGAAGAAATGCAGAGTGCATGTGCAAGGGAAACCATGAAGTTACAGTATCAATACAGAGCAGAGTGGGGCTGCTGGACATTGGAGTCATCTCCTTTGTATCCTGACCCCAGGTGAAAATGAAGCCTGTCCCTGAGTCAAGCCTAAAGGTAGAGAAAATGTACATTGTATGAAACAAACCTAGGCAGTAACATGTACTCCTTTGCACTGAGATTAACAGAACACCAATAAAGGTAAACAGAGCTGAGTTTGTTCCCCAAAATGGACTTGAAATCCAGGGTAAAGAGACCAGCTATTCAAGGAAGCAATGGACTGTTTCTACTTGTATCTGTGTTCATCTCATCTGGATTTAGAGTAGCTCCCAGATTGTCACTGGATTTTCAAAAGACCAAAGTGGAATATGCAAATGGAAATTGACATTCCTTAGGTGTGTGTTTGATGTGGTTGGGTTAGGTACAAGAAATGACAGTGGTACTGGGTTTTTTTTTCCTGAAGAAGAAATCTGAGTTATATTTGCCCTATGGCAAGGCTCAACAGAAGCAAAGCTAGGGGAAATCACAGGGCAGATCAGAAGCCTATATGATTATAGAACCAGATCTTCTTGTTTCACATATGCTGGATGCTGTGTCATAGGTCACATAGGTCACTATAATCCTAGACATTATACTGGAGATACCTGGCAGGCTAAGTTCCTTCAGGATCAGGGGCTTGGGCTAAAGGGAACAAGGCAGCCCTGTATTGACTGATGCAGTCTTCAGAGCAGACACTTGTGAGTACATGCTTTGGGCACTGTAAGCTGAATATCTCTGGACAGTTTGAGGCTGAGAGAGATCTTCATCACCAACCTGCTGTGGCCTCTCTGAGGCCTTCAACCCAAGCTCCATGGCAAGCACAGCAGGAGCACACTATGACAAGATGCCAGGAGCATGAGATAAACAGGCATACCAGCTTGGTCCAAAGGGCCATGCAACCCACTAGCCTGCTCTAACAGGGAGACTGGGAGCAGCACTGACTGCAGGGCGAGCAATGTTGTACACTTTAATATGAATAAAGGAGACTGCATCCCACTTCTTCCAGGGCCAAACAAGCAACAGCTAAGTGAAGGATGAAGCCAAAAAGAGCAGAAGTTACCCGCACTCAGTGCGCACCCACATTTTCCTCACAGTCTTTGATAGGATCTTTGTGCCCTAGACTGCAGTCCCTTCCTGAGCACCTCTGCAACATTGTTGTTGCTACATGGCTTTTCCCCAGCAACTCTAATATCCTGAGTTCAGAAGTCACCCACCAAACAAGTCAAGAAGGAGACCACAAGGTTCCATCTACACCAGTGGATTTACCAGGGCACAGGCTCTAGCACTGGCACTCTTTGACCATGAGCACACTCCTGGCAGGGTGCTGGTCCCCACCAGCTTGTGCTCTCTCAGGCACAGCCTGGCTGCAATTTTTGTAGGGGGAGCACAGGCAACACTCCATTCCCCAGAGGAGAACACAGAAGGCCTTGTTGTGCTGCGGTAGGAGAGGTTTGGGACATTTCCGCATGAGCTATGCCCTACAGCTTGCATTTGCTTGAATATACTTACATAAGCATAACTGCAGAAGCCCACTGAGGGATACCAAAGGGAGCCCATTTCAATGGGAAGCTCAGAAATTGCAAACCAGTGGAATGCCCTCTGATGCCCAGGGCTGAGCCAGACCCACTAGGCAAGAACCAGCACCTGGTGCCATAAATCCTCAGTCTAACCTTAAGACCAGAACCTGAGCATCCAGTTTAACACGAACCATGAGAGGTGTTCTCTCCTTCTGGCTGCCAGCAAGCAGTACTGGATTGGCCTCACGAGCAGCCCTGAGCCGTGGTGGGAGGGAGCCAGCAGCCCTCCCACCACCCAGCCCAGGTGAACGGGGTGCAGGGTTCCCCCATCTCTGTGGGAAGGCTGCGAGGCAGAGCCTGGCGAGGAGGGGGAGCGGGCTGTGTCTCATCTCTCCTCTTCCTTTGTATGTACCTCCTGGTACGATTATTAAACGCAAATTACAAAAGATGTGACCCAAACGATCTTTATTTCTTCTTTCACCGAGCGGTGCCTGCAGGGTCCTGATTCTGAATTCCGTTTCAATTACCGATGCCATTTTAACACAAAGCGGCTTCTGTCTGCAATTACCGGCACTGACGGCGGCGCAGAGGCAGCTCCGGTGGCAGAACACAAAGCGTGGCACCTTTCGCTGTTTAGAAACTTTCATTTGCCGTGATTAAAGGCAGCAGACGCGGGAGTTGTCTGTCTGCAGACGCGCACGGTGCGGCACACTCCTTGCCGGCACAGTCCCCAAGAAACCAGCCCTCAGCACTCACCTCCACGAATCACTCAGGAGGACTTTAACTAATGTTCCAGCCGATACTATGTAGGCAAACTGACAGGTAACCCATCACGCTTTAGCTTAGCAAGGAAACTCTGTGCTTTTACTGCTGGTAAAACCAAGCAGCCTGAGCTGCAGAGCAGAGACGCCAGTACAGGCTGGGGCATAGGACGATGCAAAGATGAATGTTTTCCTTCTACACACTGGCAAGCTAAAGCACTAGTAAAAGATTTACAAAATACACTCTCTTCACTCATAGCTGAAATGCAGACTTCTGTAAATATGAGGCTAGGAAGTCCCACATATATTACTACCACAAATTAACACAGGGATAGATGAATCCCAGAGCCAAATGAAACTGGTAACAAGATACAGGCACATCTGTTGGAGTTGGTAATTACCTAAGACAAGAGGGGTTGACATCTGAAATCCATGGGGCTTGGACAACACCTTGCACCTTGTTACAAAACTGTCAGCTCCACCCCCAAGTATCCTCTGGTTCTCAGGCAAAATTCACAGCAACTGCAGTTTGACAGCTGAAGTCGGGCACAATGGAATCCAAACAGTACATTTCTGTGCAGCAGCTGCAGGTCACTCCCTGTGGCTGTATCTGAAAGCCCTTCCTGAGCTTGTACGAATGTAGCAAGTTTTAAGACTCTTGGCCACAAAATAGGACTTAAATACGTGGTGTGTCTCTCAGGCAAGTGGTCCGCACCCGTTGTTGCACAACCCCCATTTTCCAACAAGTCCCTGGAGCCCCTTCGGCTGCATGGCCCCATGGGGAGTGAAACAAGGACACTGAATCCCGCAACCCTAAATGACAGCACTGGAAAGGTCTTTGCCCCAGCAATGGCTGGTGTCCAACCCTGGCTGGATTTCCCAACCCCACCTGCTGACAGGGCAGCCCATTTTGCATGGGCTTGGACAAGCCGCTGTCCCTGGAAGGCAGCAGAGAGTGAGGAGAGGGCAATTTACAGCCATGGTTATTGAGTGGTCTGTGAGTCGTTTGTCACGCTGAGCCCTGGCACCTTGTTCTACCTGTGTTGTGCGTGTTTTATTGGTGTTGAGCAGAGGGAGGCCAGAGCAGAGGGGAGTCTGGGAGGAAAGGCACTCAAGTGAAAAATGAACTGAGCCAAACAGGATTGAGAGAGAGAGAGAGAGACATGTAGGGGAAGGGGGTGAAGGGGCCAGATTATAAAACACAAGACAAATGTCCCCACTGGTAGCAGGGTTAGGGAAAGAGAAAGGAAAGAAATGAGGGGGAGCAAGGGAGGAAAAAGAAAGAGAGAATAAAGACACAGTCTTGTGGCCAGTACTGTTCTAGTGGGATCAGGGATGCACATGTAGTCAGAAAAATAATTCTCAGCCTAACAAAGCGAGAAGAGGGGGCGGGAATGGAGGAACGCTACAGATCCAAATAGAAAGTGCCCCAGGGTCTCCAATCTGCTGGGTTTAAAGAAAAAAATCATTTTGCTTCATCCCCCTCCTTCCTCCACTGGGGAGCTGGCTTCTTCCCCGTCCCCCCAGCCACCACCACCAAAAGGAATGGGACCAGGGAGAGAGCAGAAGGTCTGTTTAGAATTTCACATCCCTTCCATACTGCTCCCTCAGTGCTAAACTTTCAAGACAAAAATCATAAAACGAGGTGCTTTGTTGGTGCGGCAGATTCAGAGATCTTCCTGTTAGGAACAAGAAAGGGAAGAGAGAGACAGAGACTGAGACACAGAGATAGCTAGATGGAGGGCTGGCTTTGTGCTTGCAACAAGCCACTAAAGGTGCATTTTTAATTAAATTTATACAAAATGTGTCAGTTTTATCTCTATGTTTCAAACCTGACTCTTTTCTATCAAAGTAAAGTATTGATCTTCACTGCCCTGAAGCTACCTGACTGAATTAAACAGAATAAATAGAAGAAGGACTGAAAGGGCTTAGAAACAACTGCAGAGAGGAGAATGTTTAATGGCTCCACAGTCATTTGCTGCAATTAAAAAACAAAACCGTTTAGAGGGGCTGTTAACACCTTGAAGTCTGAAAATCCTCACTTCAAAAAAGCCCCAAAACAGCTTCCAGGCAAAACATTTTAATTGCCACAAATACTTCCAACCTCAGCCACCACTGGTGCGTTTGCACGTTGTACAGATAGACAAACAGATCCCTGGGTCCAACAAGACAGAACCTGCTCAGCTGGTGAGATAGAGGTATGCTCTATACGGCACAGAGACACCTCCAGCCAAGGAAAGGCATGTATCCACTATGCCCCAGATATATATCCACTTTATGTAAGCAAAAATCCCATTTATCTGAGACGTTAAGGATAAATGTTTTAGAACCACTCAAGTGTTCCAGGGCCATTTGCCTAATGTGATGTTGCCTATACTGAACAATATTCTCCATACTGGTCATACTCAATTGCATGTCACACAAGTAGGCCTCTTACAGATGCCCGTCTCATGTCACAAGAAGCTGTCACAGACAATATCATAATATGTCATATGACAGTGCCATAACCAGTCCCATTTGCTTAAGAACTGTGTTGGGGCTGGGGTACCCTGTGACAAGAGCCTACAGCCCCTGGAACGGGCAGGGCCCGCAACCAACCAACCAACCAACCAACCAACCACCCCGCTTCATATTTGCTTGGTTAATCTTAAGGCAGCATGGTACTGTATGACTTAACAAAGCCTTTTTGAATGGCCTGTGCATCTCTCAGCATGGAGATTTCCCATCCCTATTTTATGGTCATCTTTTGCTGAACTCAGCAGAACCTGATTTTGGGGACTCCATAGAGAGAGACATCAGTAGGTTGAAGAGCCCTATCTGCTTCGGACTTCCAGAGTTTGCACTGGAAAAAAGTCAGGCACATTCACAACTCATCCTGTTTGCCGGCTGTTTCTGGGACAAGGGGAGCAGCCTTATAGTAGGAAGCTGTTTTTGCAGGAGATGATTACAGTTTCCTATCTCAGCAGGGGTACTAGCAGGTGGGCAGTGCCCTGTGCTGTTCCTGCAGAAGATGTTTTGTACAGAGACTGTGAAGTTTTACTTCATGTTTATGAAAATATGGAAGGAGATCTGTAGCCTGAAACCAGCTTTTGGTTGAAAAACAAAATAAACAAATATATTGATCTTGTGCATCATTTCAGTTAGTGAAGTGATGTGGCTGTGACACTGGATGGATGCTTGGAGGGGCTGGATTCACTTCCTAACTATGTCACAGTCCCACCGTGGGACCCGGAAGAACTTGCATTATCAGCCTACAGTTCTGGTCCCTGTGTATGAAATGAAGAGCATCCAGTCCCCTTTACACACGGACAGACGGGGTCTTCAGTCTTGCACACGGTGTGCTTGAAAGCTGTGGAAGTGAGTAAGTGTCTCCATGGTGCACAGAGCAATACAGAGGGGCAATATAGAAATGGCTTTAAAAGAGCCAGCTCAAATCCCTAAAGAGGATTTACAGCTGCTTCTTGCCCCTCTGGGTTAGATGGGGTTTGCTATCTGGACTAGCTCTGAGTAAGCTCAGGTATAGCTACAATAGCCTGAACTATTATCACCCATTTATCAGGCTGATTCACCAAGCCATACAGCAATCTGTACCTGCAACCCCACTGGCCACAGGGAGCCACAAGCTTAGCTCCAGTTTGGCTTTGGAGCTCAAAGAACTGAGAAGGTTGCTTGACTTGGATCAAATTCTTCGGCAATTTCCCAAGGCACTTTTCTGGCTTTGTGAGTAGTTCTGCTGATCAGGGTAACGAGAAGAGCAAGACTTCAGCCTGTCACATGGACTGCAAGTCCATCTCTTTAGGCTGATTCAAAATCTCCCACAACACCAAAAACAGTGCCCCTCATCATTTCAGGCCAAAAAACATCCTGAGAATTTTCCTTACTTGGGTCTAAAGGAAGAATGATTTTTGTTGAAGGAGTGGGGTCAGATAATAAAATCTCTGATCAGTTACTAGTGTGTCAGTTTAGGCAAGTGAACCCTGCATTTTCTCATCTTTCAAACATTTTGTTCAACATTAAATAATGATAAAGAGATTTTCTGTAAGCAACAGGACATTTCATACAGAAGTAACACCACAAATGTCACCATACACAATTCTTGCCTATGATTGTTAGAGAATCACACTTTTAAAGGATCTGTGAAGCCATGTGCATACATTTGTATTGTGGCAGCTCCCTCACCAACATCTGAACTGCAGGTTAACGCTCATCCCAGTTAGCTGCAATACTCACAAGCAACAGAAGCAGAGGGACAGAAGGCAGCATGGCTCTGCTTGACAGGATTTCAGAGCTACATTCTCACTTGAGCATCAGGAAGTTCTGCCCTAAACCCTTCCTGGGCCTGCAGCCTCTCAGGGGTGAAACAGCCCTATAAATCTGAGCCAGTTGCCATATTCTGTAGCAGAGGGTACATACGCATTCAGTCAACCTGCAACTTGTGCATTTGAAATGAACCATTTGGGAACCAAAGAATATGCCATTTTAGCGCTAAGGTTGAATACTCCTGCTGCTTATGGCCAAGCTCCTGCTGCTGCACTTCAGAGCATTTTGCTTTGTTACGGACCCCTGATTAACACTTTCTAAGCATTTTGGCCCACACTCCAGTCACTTCACAGATTGCAATGAATGCAGATTTGAGTTTATGGGTTCATAAAAGTGTGAATTAGCACAACAATTTTCTCCCAGCCTATTTGCACAGCCCCTCCTTGAGTGACCTGTCCCTTCAGACAACACAAATATTTCAGCTCAAGCAAACTGCCTGGTGAGGCATTTTTAATAGACTAGAAGGAGATCTGTGTTCCCAGGAAGCAATGCCTGTGGGAGCACAGAGCAGGAGCATCACTGTGAAGACCAGCACTTGCATTTTTTGACAGGACTATAAAGCATTGAGAAACAAACTCCTCTAGCCCCTATAGGAACTATGGTGATCCCAGCAGCCCTGGCAGTGCCACTCGTACAGGTTCTGAGCCTGGCATTGCTACTGCCACCCCTGCTACGCAGAGAGAGGTGAGCAGACCTCCCTTGAATGTCTTGCACTGCTGCAGTGTAGTCACACAACACTGCATCAACACACTGGGCCAGATACAGAGACCCCAAAATGAGCATCCAGTGCTCCAGGGCTGTGTTTCTCCTCACAACACATGTGCCGTAATCTCTTCCCATATCTTTGGGCTGTGGAAAACACTGTCACTCAGTAATCTGCCTCTTTTCCTGCTCTCTCCATATCACTGGTGTGATCAGTTCTATCTCTCTATGGAGGAGGGGCTGGCTGACCAAATTTCTTTAATTAAAAGAAAAAGGATCAGGTTTATTTCAGATAAGCAGGCAGGATTAAAATAGACAGAAAGAATAGACAAGGGGCAGCTGTCAGCACTCCAGCTGATCCAGTGTGATTATTAATAACGATAAGCAGGAGAAAAGGGCTAATAAAAGGATAATGAAGTGGTCCTGAAAGTGACAGGAGATTGAGCCTGATAAGAGGGCCCACGGCCTGGAGCTGTTCAGGTCCCAGTGAGGTCTATGCAGAACAACCTGCTGGGGCAGACTCGGGTAGTAGGGCACTAGGTGGAAAGGTTTCATCTCCCCAGGGACTGTGGCAGAGAGATTAATGGGCTCAGGAGCTCTGGATGTCTATGTCACGCAGCATTCATGGCTGAATCAGTCAATCAGGATGCTTCCCAGGCTGTGACTGCAAGGAGTGCAGGTCATCCCCTGGATGGTCCTGGGAGGACTGGTCTCACCAGGGCAGCCAACTGTGTATCCCCCATGTGCCCCACTTGGCCCTCAAGTCAGCACTGCATCATCCCAGCACTGCACCATCCACTAACCCAGGACTGGGGTGCCATGTTTCAAAAAGAAGTGGAAGTGGTGGAAGCTGCTGAGGTGTGGGGGCAGTTGCTGTAAGAGTATAGAACCAGCATAGGGCACCTCTGCCCTGTCTAGGGATCACTCACCACTCCGGTTTCTCCTGGCTCTGTCAGGTCTCCAGGCCAGGAAAGTGTTCCATATCTCAGGCAGCTGTCCAAAAAGGTGGCAGGATGTGGCTGCAGAAAGAGCAGCCTGTGGAGGGATGGCTCTGGGTGCCCTTTCCCAAGGGAAAGCTCACATGCAGATCATGAAGCACAGACAAAAGACTGCTGCAACCTGGAAACAATACAGTGCATCCACCTGTACTAGCTGGATACAGACTTAGGAGTGTTCTGGGTCAGTCAAGGGGAAATAGGTGTGGAAAATTATTTTCCAGGAGCCATTAAACAGAGAATGACATCCTACCTAACAGCAAATACAACCTCTGTCCTCTCTGTTGAAGGGAATCAAATCATCTGTAGAGATGCAGTGGGAAAGAAAGAAGAGGGAGACCAAGGACTCAGAACCTCACAGCAAGCCACAGAACAAGTCAGGTGAAGGGAGGACTCGGTCAGGGAATGCTGTGGGAGGAATTAAGGATGTTTGGGACAAACTGGATTAGTTTCAATTCAAATTGGTCTCTTTTCTATCCAAACACCCCTTCTTCCTCCCAAGTCTAGACCACGTCTTCTTCTTCAGAGGGAGAAATACTGTGACTTGGGCTGTGCCACCTCACCCAGGCCAGCAGGCAGGCAGGGGCTGGGTGTGTGTTCTGCCAGAGCAGCCCCACCGCCCCCGTGTTCAGCCACAGGCAGCAGCACACAGGGCCTGAGACAGGAGCTGGGAATACAGGCTCTGGCTCACACTGCCTGGCGCTGCACTCCCGCCACTCCAGGTCACCGCGGCAGATGCTGGGAGCATATGCCATGAATTAATTCCACTTTCCATGAGATGCTTTGAAGAGAGGAACGGCAGTGCCTATCCAACTTATTAACATAGGAGCTCCCCTCCACCTCCCATCACTTTGTCACACTTAATAAAACAGCCAGACAGAGCCCCTTTAAGACGTTTTTTAATGGAAAGTTGCTGGCTCTGGCTTTCTTTCAGCTTTTATTTCCTACATTTTTTTCAGTGCTGCCTAGGCTGTCTCAGCTCAATATTCCCCAGTCACTGACAAGCTGCACTCTAGTAAGGCATCTCCACCAAGAAGGTCTATAAATATCATATGTATTATTACAAGCAAAACCAGAGATTCCTAAAACTGATAGAACCTAGACTTAATTTTTCCTTTATGTCTTTCTTTTACTTTATCTGTGATGAGGCTTACCATATGCCCAGTATTGCTTATTGAGCGCTGAGTCTGGCAGAGGCTATCTGCAGGTAGATATTTACATCCATCCAGAATCCCAGCAAGTCCCTGGGCAGACACCCCAGATCAGCTCACTGAGCTAAATATGCTGTTAACACACACTATCTTGACAGGTTTGTAGCTCTTCCTCAGCAATGTATAAACACAGCAGAACAAAGAATAAGCAGGACACAAGACTATCTACACTGAATTGTCATCTTTGAAATGAAGATAGAAAACACTCCCCAGGTATATGAAAGCTTTGTTTGAATTGGGAACCTGAGGTTCCTCGTTTCTAACCCTGATTTTGTCAAAGATTCATTGTGTGGCCCTGGGCACACCACTGCACCTTGCTTTACCCCTCTGTGATACAGGGTCTGTGGAGACCAACAAGGGATTACTGTCCATGCCTCAGTTAGGCACAGCCCGGAGGGCTGATCCGAGATCCTAGGAACTGGGTGCACTGTTTTGAAAATTGCTCTTGCTTCTCGCCTCACCTGAGGCTCAACCAGAGCTACACCTTTGCAGGTTACATGTGCCATTTCCTCCTTTGCATGCTCTTTCCATAAGACTTGTCAGAAATGCAGGTTCCCAAGGCAGCTTTGTCACAGACAATACGCATCGGTGCATCAGTGAGCCAAGAGCTGGCCTGAGCATGCAAAAGCAGCTCATCATTTCTTTATAACAAGGACAGTAAGAGGTATGTGTTCTCCTCTGACAGCACCAGGACTTGAGAAAGTCTCAGGTCTTGGTCATCCTCCCAGCACTGCAACCAAAACACAGCTGTGGAAGGAAGGTGGGTGGGAACAGCTCGCTGGAGAAAGGCCAGAAGCCAGACACCCATCTCCTCTTCTCCAGCTGGGCAAGGAACTGAAGAGATATGGAAACAAGTCTCAGTCTATTAAGTTTATTGAAGGAAATTAAAGAGACAACTCAATCACTGTGCACATAAATACTGAAGCAAAGAGAAAATACCTGACAGCATGGCTTGATTGGAAAGGTGAAACCAAGCAGTCTCATGGAACAGAAGATGCAACTCAAAAACTGAGTCTAGAAATAAAGCAGATTTTAAACCATAAGGGCAATCATCTATTAAAAGCTAACCAGGAATGAGTTTCAAATATACTTGTCTGCCTTTCTAAAAGACAGGCACGGCTCAGCCACTGGACTCTGCCATGGCCTATATTATAGCAGGTCAGACTAAATGACCAAAGCTACCCCTTCCTGCCTTAAAATAGATGAGGCTGTCACTTTTTTCAAGTCCTTCTCTCAAACTCTGCTGGAGTATTTGCTGGGTTCCCAAGGTCCCAGGGCTCCCAGGCAGAGGGGGGTAGCCAACGGCGCCCACTTTTTTTCCTCTCAGAGTGGCTTGCTGGGTTTCTCTGATTTACTGAAGTATTTTAGTTTGCTGAATTTAATTTTTTTCCTGGAACGTAGGAAGCATTCTAAATTCTCCTTGGCCAAGAACCATAGGTGCCACAGAAAAAAATGAAGGTTAGTGCAGCTGGGAAATTTCTGCTCATACCAAAACAGGTTTCTCTGCTCAGAGAAAGACATTTGGATTATCCTCTATATAGTGGTCTCCATTCCGTCTCATCTAGTTTTCTAATTACAGGTGAGATTTCTTGCTTGTAAAAAGCTCAGTGTGTCCTTAAGACAGATAAGCCTCCACTTATTTTTGTGGCCCCAAACTGGGACCCAACTGCTTCTCTCTTCATAGAGTTGTTCAGTTTATCAACTCTGATCTGAAATTCTGCAGAGTACCGAATTCACAGTGAGTTATTTGACCTGTCCTGCTGTCACAAAAATGGAAATGCAGTACTCTAATAGACTGACCAAACAAGCCAAGAAGAACAGCACAGCAAGCTTCCTCCCAAGCACCTGCACTGCCCCCCCAAAGTATACAGCAAGATTCTCCAATGGAACAAGGCTTTGAAGGACATTGGCTTAGGAAGTAATGTTACTGTTTTCTGCAAATAATGACCATAGTTCTATGGGGACAAGGTATTAACAGCTAAATGGGTTTTTCTTTAGTTGACAATAAGAGTGGGTCACTTGGTTCCAAGGAGACACTCACCAGGGAGTTACCTTGTTTGAGAGCATCAGGCTCCATTCTTTCACACGCATGGAATAAACAGTATTTTCTTTGCAGAGTACCTATTGCCTGAAGCGATCTCCATTTAGGCTGTGGTTTCATGTGATTGCAAAAGCTAAGTGGGGTTACGCCTGGTCAGAATTTAGCTGGGAAACCTCAGGGTAAAAAGAGGTGCTGTAAGACGTGGTGTTGGCAGTTTAATAGGTGATGCTTCCTGAGTCAATACAGAGGTAATGTTCCAACAAAGGGAATTAGCAGGGAAAGGCTGGAGGCTGCTGGATGAAATGTAAACCAGATATACTGAAAACTAGTGGTGTCTGTTGTGAGGAAAATGGTAACCTTGATGTCCTAGTGTATTGGATCTCCTGAGACACAGTTCATTTCCTCCATAAGCTTCTCTGATAGCCATAACTGCAAACCACACTCCATTGGAAGATGGTCCACTCCAGAGAGGCTGCGTTTCCACAGAGGAAAGATCAACCACTGCAGTTATCTGTAAAGCTGCTATTGAGGTGGAGCAACTGTTCATAAGTTAATATTTTATTTAGAATTCTTCATCTCTTTTGAGAATCAAGATTCTTATTACAAAATACCCAAAACTTCTCCCGAGACAGTTTTTGTGTGAAGCAAGGTCCTATTTATTTTCATGTCTGAAGTAAGGTCTCAAATACAAACAAGTAAATAGAAAATTGAAGTGCTGAACTATTTACAGGGGATGCATGTATGAGATGTTTGTTGTGCCAGTACTCTATGGCAGACTGAAGTGGTCCTCTCTCTCAGACTGTCCCAAGTCCCACTCAGTCACTAGTTCTGAGGACACCTCTGTGAAGAGATGGTCCCAATCCCAGCTGACATCATCCTACCAAGAGGAAAAAGACAAACATGCTGAAATGTTACTGGTGACACCCAAAGTTTTCTGAACAATGCCAGACATTCAGCAAAGAGAGAAAGTAAATGGTAACTGCCCTGACCAAGGAAGTCACAGATTCAGTTGGCTAGAAAAGGAATACTAGCCAAAATGAAATGTGAATCCCTGCTACAATTTAAAAATGTTGACAAGAATTATTCATGTTCCCAAATTCCATAAAGGACAGATTTTTTGATACTTGTTAATATTAGATACACCCTGGCAGGTCACAAAGAGGAGCCATAAAAATCTTCCACCCTTCTGCTGAAACATGTGCAGTTAAAAGCTGCAGAAATCCTTTGTTGCAAGACCTGAGCTCCTGCCCGCCCAGTTGTATTGAGGTTGTTTTGTCCTACTTTAAAACCCCTCTGCCCAAATCCCAAATCCTTTCTGCCTTTGTCCCACTGTCCTGTTCTGTAGAACCACCTGTAGCTCACGGTGGCCACCAAAGACAGAGCACTGTTTCTGCAGGGATCTGTGACAGTACTAGGCCCTTCACATTTTCCTTACTAGCTCTTTCATGTTGAAGGTGGCCAATCATAATGATGCCATAAACTCGCACTGAGAACGCACTATATATCTTTAAAATCATCTGCTGCGAAAATTAAACTTTTTACAGCTTGGACAAGCTCTCGCTTCTCCACCCCACCAACAAAGGCTTACTATTACAGTCTAAGACACACAAGAAGCTTTTATGTTGTTGGTGTTTCCACAGAAGAAAGACTCACCTCTCGTAGTTCATGCTCTGGAGCCAAAACTTTGGTGAGGAGCTTCAGGTCTACCTCTCCATCCTATGAAGGCACACAGAGTCAGTCTTACAGAGACTGAGAAAGCCAACACCCTCATTTAACCAGACAGGTCTTGCTAGAGATTGGCACATTTGCCTCATAAGGGTCACATACTTTGTCCAGAACAACAGCAGGAGCCTCATCTAAGCAGCAGATACCATAACACATTATTTAAAGACACAAACAAGCACAAAAGCCACACTGCAGAGAGGAACAAACTTACAGGCAGACTGCAAGAAGTTTGGATTGTAAAATGCTGTGTATTTTGTGCAGCTGAGTATCACAGTAGAGCATGATGGGCTCCTGGAAGGAGAGGGAGTCACACTGGTCAACCCATAGCAACAGTCACTTACCAGAGTCTGAAAGGCAGCATACTTCATTAAATCTTTGTCCAGGTCTTGGTAGGTCAGCACTCGGTTCACCTGCACACTGCAACCAGAAAGGGTCAAAGAACAAGCCTCGGTCAGTGTGAAAGCACATGTGAGGAAAAGGGTGGCACAAAAGTAGTCTGGTGACACCCACCTTGAGTGTCCACAACACCACTGCAGACTCCTGAGATGGATGTACCCAGACAGCAGCACATCTCAGTCAGCAAATGAACAGTCATTGACAAATCTGTGTATCAGGTTGTACACATGCATAAAAATAGAATGTGGAACAACCATGAACTCCCTCAGAGAAACCAGATGCCAAAAAGAAGGTCCACAGACTAGTTGCAATGGCTAGAAAGAAGACCATAGTGAGCCTTCAAACAGCCACAGCACCATAGCAAAGGAGGGTCTGAGAGCAACACCATATAAGCTACAGAATAGAAGGGACTTAGTGATTTTCATGTCTGAGCTGAGTCAGAGATATCAAATATGGTATCTTAAAATGTGGCAGTCCAAGAGAAACATAGTGTAGGGAGGTGATATACCATTGTACCACACTTGCCTTCACAGGTGATAAAATACTGTAGAAAAGACTTATATTAATTGAATTTACTTGTGTTTGTCCATGAAAATCACCTGTCTTTTCTATTGCAGGAAAACTATGAATACAAGAGGATCACACATCATTATCAAGAAAAAAAAAAAGAAAAAGAAATGAGCTCTAGTGAGAAACACGGTAATTTTAAACTTACTGCTATGAAGGGTCAATTATTTTTGTTAATAGCTATATAATTACAATGATTACTCCACACCTGTGAGAGAGGCATCTGTGGTCAAGAGTAAGATATCCCATCCCTCCAAATAAGGGTCAACAGAAATCCCAGTCTGTGATCTTGGCAACAGACCCAAAAGAAAAGATTTTTCTCATATGTTTAAGACAAAATCCCAAAAATTTTCATTCTTAAAAACTTTCTGGTCTCCCTTGAGCTAACCCCAAGGCTACTCTGACAGCACCTTCAAACAACAGCATTGTACTTGGCAAATTAACTATGTACTTGAGTAAGAAGGATATCCTGTGAGGGCAAAGCAGCCTACAACCATGCGTAATCAAAATGTGTGTGGTAATGCATATGTAGGAGGCATTTGAGGTTATACAGGCAACCTTAAATCAAGCAATTCCTCACTTTTGAAAGTTTGATTCTGCAATATCCAATATGTTATTCTAATGTACTATTTTTTATAAGGAGAGAATATGCAGTAATTGCTTTTCCGCGTAATAGGAAACAAGAAGTTTGCACTGTTCAGCTTGGAGCCCTACTGCCACAAAACACAGCACCAAATCCTGCTGAATGGCACTGCTGCCAACATCCACAGGCATAAAATGGGTTTAATTTCACTAGCCAGTTCGCACAGCTGATGAGAGCCTCAAGAGCACCTAGCAGTGCTCTTACCTGGGGGGAGCTGCCACTTGCATGGCCAGGTCTTCCTCCTGGACTTCCTCCAAATCAGGGATCACGGGAATATCTGCAACAAGAGAAAGCAGCATCAGTAAGTGGGGAGTGTTTTGCTTTGCACCTCTCACTGAAGACAAAGGTTTCCTTGCTTCACAGATATGAAGCAGCCTTTTCCTTATCAAAGGAAAACAAAAAGGAGTTATTTAGAAATAATTAAAAATATATTGCTGAATATTAAAAGCAGGTAATAAAACTTTGAAGCTTGGGGTCACAAGAAATCTTCGCAGCAGATCAGTCCAGGCAGGACTCTGTAGGCCATGGACCATGCATTTGAACACAACTGTGAAGCTGAAAGAAGCCGCAAGAAGCTGCTTGCACTAAACCCTGCTGCCTACCTGCCATCATCAGCTGGCAGGAATTTGCTTGTTATGTGTTATCATTTGCTCAGCCATCAGTCACCTAGACTCTGTTAGAAATGAAATGTGAGGTAGAAACTGAGAGAAGCTATGTAAACCTGCATGTTGAAGGAACTGTTAGTGGGGTCTCAGGCTGTATAAACCTGTGACCTTCCCAATAGCCAAAGAAGAAAGTGCTAGTGGTCTAGCAGGTACAAACACCAGGGAAGATGCATCTAGTCACATTGTCATAAACCTCTTCATGAGTTCCAGTCTGACCCTGGAACGGGTGAAGGTCATTGGGTATTCCCAGCACAAGAACTGTGGCTACTCCAGCTAAAAAGGATGATACAAACAAAAGAATTGAGGAGGAAGAACTGAGTGTACACTGAGTCCTGATAAAGGAGTAAGGCTCTGAAAGCATTGTATGTTTTGCGATTTTACAAAGTACTATAAAAAGTTAGACAGTAAAAAAGGAGAGAAAGAGAAGGGAAAGTAACTGTAGGCACAGAACAAGAACAGAGAAACACCAACACAGAGCATCTTTAAAGACTCAAGGCCACAAAGGCTCTCCAGAGACCCTTAGCCCTCAGACCATGCAGAAGCTGGTGGTTTGGCTCAGGAAAGAGGTTTCACTTGCCCAGTGTACAGGCAGAGCTGGCTCCTTCAGTTCCAGAGTGAGCAGGCTGCTCCCAGCTCTGCCAGCAGCACGGCCATGCTACTGCTGGATGGCAGGAGGCAGCTGGGCCTAGCTTTGCCACGTTTTTCAGCCCAGGCTGAGATGAATATTCAGGAGCTGGAGAGACATTCCCACCTATGGTGCTGAGGGCTCTGGGCAGGGTCTTCCTGCAAAGCCCCTTGTCCAGCCGCCTGTCAGAGCTGCACAGGCTCTCAGCTGCCCTCCCTTGCTGAACGTCCATCGTGTCCCCCCACTTGCTGGCCAGGAGGCAGCCCCGGCCCAGCTGCAGCAGGGCACGGGTCAGCCCCGGCCTTGGTGCGGTGGCCATCCAGAGCTGGCCACACAGTGGGATTTCTCACTAATTGGCTGCCTGGTGGAAGGCTGAGCGGGACAGGGGCTGTCGCAAGAACCTGTCCATGGAAAAAAGAGTGACAGCTTGGCCAGCCTCAGCAGAGCTGTGCCTTCTAGCTCCCCAGCCGCCCAAGGAGCAGGTGCCTGCGAAGCAGCTCTCCAACTGCAGCAAACTTCCCAAAGACATTTAAAGGGAAACTGCAGCAACAGCCCCCAGGCTGCCCCTGAGATGGAGGAGGCATGTGCAAGAACGGCCTCACCTGTGCATCCCTGGGCATTTTGGGCAGATCTCTCCTCCTCTGGTTGGAGGGACAATACCTAGTAGAAGCCGCTATCCTGATGGCTCTTCCCTGCAGGGGCTCTCAGCTCTTAGTAAAACTTGTAGCAAAATGCACTTATGGGACAAAAATATCACCATGGACAGACAGATTGACCATCTGAGGCAGCTGGTAAAACCTGCTCAGTGATAATGTGGGAGAAAGCCCCTATATATAAGCAAGAAATACCAAGGAGGGAACAGACGGGTGAGGCTGGTCCAAAGCAGGGAATGAAGCTCTGTGCAGATGTGCCCCGTTAAATCCAGGCAAACAAGCATGGGAATGAGAAATGACCTAACCTCTCCTGAGCTAATTTATCCTTTTCATCAGGAGACTATGAATCCTTCTCAGCAAACACAACTAAACTAAGAACTGTACCTGGGAACAGACCGGTCTTCACCCAATAAGCACATTCCCTGTAGCAGGAGAAGGTCAGATCCTTATTCTCTTTTGTCAGCAGAAATGTGGAAGGTGTTTGCAGCAAACTGAATTTCTTCACTAAGTTCTCATCTTGGCAGCTATTTCTGGAGTCTCCTCTTCCCAGTTCCCTTTTGGTTTTGTTGATCTCTTTTTGCACTAGAAAAAGCTGCAAACTTAGGGCCTGGTCAGTGGTGTCCCCTCCATTTTGCAGGTTCCCAAATACTCCTGGGTTCTCCAGTGCTGATTTTATCTCATTGCCACTGAATTCCATGGAGATTTCAAAACCCCTTGCAGAGCGTGACCTCCACTCTGTGTTAGCAAAATCCAGGTGATCATGTAGAAATTCTTTTCAAAAGAAATTCAAGGCTCTGATACTTTATAGACACTTTGAAAATATTTCACACAGAAGAGCTGCAAACGCTCTGGGGGCTTCTGCCAGCCCCTCCAACAAAGGCCACTGCACGCTTGTTCTTACTGCAAAGTGTGGATGCCTTGCCCATTTCTAGGCAGAAGCAATGCCCTTTAGGACTGTCAAGCTGACAGGAAATAGAACAGAAATGTCACAAATTTTAAGAAAATATCCACAATCCCTCTTCCTTCTCTGTACCGTTTGCAAAGTGTCTCAGTTCTCACTTTATGACCAAGGACCCAACCTTTCCCCTCACTCAGTCCCCAGCCGCCTAATTGTTTTTGTTGCTCTTCTTGGGACTCAGATCTTTTTTCCCTGTAAGCTGTGGTAACACAGCCAAGTCATGGCCTACGTTAGCTGCAAGGCAAAGAAGCACACAGGATATTGTGCTGCAAGAGAGTAGGCACAGGCTGTACTTTTAGTATTCCCATTCGCTGCAGTGAGGCTTTACATATAACATTGGTATATGCAGAAATGTTTGTGGGACTATGTCCTCCCAATCTTAAGCATTTTTCCAAAAGCAAGATTATATTACAAACCCCTACTCTCTGTGCTTTGCTCTGTGACCCACATTTGAACTCTCATGTTCAGTGGGGGGGCTTCAGATAACTTTCCATAAACCCGTGTTTTTGGTGCTGAACCTTGACACACACTTTGCGGGCCAGGCTGTCATGCCTACATAGGCAAACCCTAGAAGTAACTGCACAAAAGGACACACAACACACCAGCTCACTGCAATGAAGTGAACAAAAGGCCTGTGCCATGATGCCACTCACCATGATGCCACAATGATGAGTGCTAGATGACAAATACAAACTCCCCTCCACCTCCCAGACGACGGTGAATAAAGGTGAACAAAGAATGAAACCAAAATGACTGTATTCATACAAAATTTATGGTGGGGCAGGAGACACCAGTACCAAATACTGGCCAACTGGGGAGTTAAGTCACTGCACCAAATTGATTGTCTCAGAACATCTAAGTTCCAGCATGTAAGAACAACGTTTTTATTGCAATAGTTAAACTGAGCTAGGTCTTACACAAAAAAGAGCTTCATGACTAAATTATGGCAAAGCACCCATTACATAAGGCAGAAGTGTGTGAATGGTAGGAGGAAAAGATGGAGGGTAAAGACTGAGGGTGACCCATGCTACATGCAGATAGCCAAACAACAGGCAAGGAACAGCAGCTTTTTAAGTCATAAAGAAAGGAGGGCCTTATGTGTTCATATTAAAGTATATGCAGTATCATCATCCTATTTACCTCTTAGCAAATAACTTACTGACAGGCAAAGGCAACAACCACAGAATGCAACAAGCAGGAGGTGGGAGAACCTGCACCAACCTTATACCCAGCTGCTCCTGCAAGTTGGTGAATTGCATTTCCCCTCCCAAGCAGCGCTGATTTTTGATTTAGTAGCAACACCTGCAGGCTGGGTCTCTTAAAATCCTGCAAACTCATAGCAAGATCTGGTCCTTGTCCCAAAGAACTAAGTTCTCTGTTAGATACAAGACAGCATAAATGGACAGAACAGACAGAATCTGTTCCAGGTCAAGCAATAAATCAGTAGCTAAGATGGATCTCTAAACGATACCCAAGGTCAGGCCTGCAGTTAGTCAGCAGTGTGGTTGCTTTAAGTCTTCCTGAGCTGCCTTAAGTCTCCTGAGCCAACATCCTGACACCAAAAAAAAAAAAAAAAGACTTCATCTCACATTGTCTGATTCCCTTCCCCCAACTGGGTAAGTTTTTCAAACACCAATTCAGAATGGACACTCTTGTGGTGGGGACTGTGCTGTCCTCCCTGTCCACACAACACCATATCCAGAAAACAGAAAGAGGGTAGTGGCTTCTGGATCTGGCAGTCTCCTGTAACCAAGCAGGTATAAGAATGAAACTAACTTCAGTTTAAGTTCCTTGCTTATAAAATGTAAAACTGAAATAATTACAGTATCTCTGCTGCTGCAAAACTTTGTTTTACTGAATGCTGTTACCTTCAGCATCACGTTTGGGGAATTTTAAACAGGCAAATGGAAGGTCTGATTGAAGATGAAGTTAAGTGAAAGAAATTGGTCTCATTTAGCACATGACAGGATTCATCTGTGTTCCCAAGTCCACTGAGGTAGCATCATGGGCTTTTCATATTCATGAGCTGCTGCGACACTGTGTCCCCTCATTTACAAAGCACCGTGTTCAGCAAATTCTGTCCCTGTGGACACTCTGCATTTCATGGTCTTGTCAGAGAGACATCAAACACTTCAGTAACCAAACACCAGAAAATGGCTTTAATTAGTGCATCTCAATGCAATAAATATTTTTTCTCTCTAAGTGGAAAAATGGAGAATTAAAAAAAAAAAAAAAGAAAAAAGCAGAAAGCAACAGGCAAAAAATCTTCAAAAAAACATAAAGAACAAGAGACACAGACAGCTTCTGCTGAACACACAAACAAGCTTGAAGCGTCTTGGAAGGTTTCTCAGGAGAGCAGCAGGCAACTGGAGAGGATAAAGAACACTTCTTTGGATGCTTGGACATTAATTTCATAGGGATGCCTTTCCCTGACTGAAATTGCCCTACTAGTAGGCCAACACAGAACAGCTTACCTGCCTGATCAGCCAGCAGGGAGATGAAAACAGTAGACTGAAAAACAGGCAGTACCACAGCTACCAGGGCACTGCCTAAAAAGCTGAGACAAGCAGAAGATAACCTGAGTGTCCCATGTCCCAAAGCACCCTTCTCAGAAGAGAATGGTAACAGCACAATCTGGCCAAGCTGATGGGAAAAGTCACCCTGTGAGCAGGTGCCAGAGGATTCACAGGATCTAGGGAAGGTCATGCAGCAGATTCAATACTGACCCTACAGCCTTGCCTTAAAAGATTATGTGTTTGCTCTGCATAATATTGCATCTCAGCTGGATGGATGACTGGCTGGGGGGTTAGGTGGGCCATGAGACACTCTACTTGCTTTAGTAGTGTAGTGCTTTCATGGACTACCCGGTGTGGCATCGCTTCTTCCACACCTGACAGCTTGCTGGGAACAGGTGCCAGGCATATCTGCTAGCTTCCAAGGCTGCTACTGACACAAAGGCTCTGCCCCGTTTAAATCTCTCTGAAGTGTGAGGAGAGATGGGGCATGGAACAGCCCTGTCAGATGAGTCGCTGGGTTCAGTGCAGTAATTCACAAGCAGTAATACATGGCTTGTACAGTCCAAGAAATAGGAGCAGACACTGATGGCTTTAAAGGTGAGGAATCTCTTTATGCATGGGTTTGTTCACCAGCAGCAGAAGACAGGAGAAACTGGAGGCTATGCCCAAGACCTGGAGTCCACCACATTTCTGAGGTTATCAGCATTTAGAGTGATAACACAGCTCTTAGCCTTACCAACAGCCCCTTGACAGAGCACTGTGCCTGCCTTCCTTCCCAGTAACATCTGTTTTCCCCTTTTCCTCTGTTCCTTTGCAGTATTCCCCTGCTGAAACATACTCAGCAGGTAGTGGGGCAGCAGATGAGAAGGCATGAGGTGCTCTGAGAGGGTCTGGTGAACTCAGAAACACAAAATCCTCTTCAGCAATGCTGGAGATGACAGATTTTGCGTTAGAACATTACTGGGGCAGGGAAAGCAGCTCCTCAGGATGCTCCTGTGGAAGTATGTTCAGGAGCAGGCGTGTCTGATTCTATTTCATCCTCTTCATGTTACGCTGCAAAAACAAGACAAACTACATTTCTTTTGTGCTAAATCCTTAGGTTTTTTTATTATTTCTTATATATATTTATTAAAAAATGCCTCTTTGATCGGCAGCACCCATGACACTTCCACATCCAGAGACTCCTCAGAAGCCTCCCTCCCTCCACACAAGGCCACCGCTGCTGACAGCCAGCCAGGTTTGATCAGAGCCACTAAGAATCGGATTTTCATAAGACAGATGAGGAATCTTACTGCTGCTCTCTCTCATATCAGATGAGAAACTGAGGAGGAGGGGGGACTGGTCCTGAGGGAATGACACTACAATCAAGGGCTATGCGGTTCTCTCTCTGTCCCTCCACTGCTGCAATTTTCAAAGGAGTTTGCCTCAGGCTGTTTTAAATGATGGTGTCTCAATTCTGTAATCATCTTTCAAGAGCTTTTTCTTAAAGGGTATTTTAGGTAAACCTAGTCCGTCAATTACACTTACAGACTCAGCAATCACAGACCCAATATGACTGTGTATCAGCCATACTGCAGAATTTAGCAATGGAAGATGCTTACCCAGACTGTGATTTTCAGCCCCCAACAAGCTGTGTGTGCTCCCTTGTAACTAAGGTGCCCATGGCCCCTTGGCCAGTGGTCTGCTGCTTCAAAGAGAACTTCAGACAATCTCTTGGGACATATTCTCTGCTCTCCCCTGACCACTGTGGCTGTCAGAAAGGAGCTTTCTTTGAACACCAGAGGCTCTATATCACAACACCAGCAGTTACTGGAGTTCAAACTGGTCTAGACCAACAGTTCAGTGGAAACGATTAGGTTGGGCAGAGTCTGCCCTTCAGTGACCTTGCACAGAGACTCGGGGTAGTGCATTGGAAGAGCAGCCAAGGGGAGGACTGTGGTGTACTGACAGAGCCACACACAAAGTCACAATGTAAAATCCCAGAAACTCAACAATCACTGACCCTCTCTGCCCCTGAACCCTCTATTCAGCCCATTCATACCACTTCCGAAACACCATGTTTTTCATTCTGTCTCCATTTTACTGATGCTCAGAACTTTTCATCCATTTAGTCTTCCCAAATTGCTCCATCACTGCCTTCTGCACCTATGAAATACCCACTGGCCATATCCTTGACTGTTACTGCAAATTCTGCCTTTTCTTACCCTCATGCTCAGCCAATGCAGCTGTCCTTGCAGCTCATGGCCCCTGGGATCCACCAGCACTTGGTGTGCTCTGTAAAAATGGCAGCTGACCAGGTAACTGGCAAAACTGATCAGGAATGATAGAGCCAACCATAATCCTCACTGTGCTCTGTTCTCAGCTCTGTTTGGAGCAATATCATGATTGGTCCATATTCTCATGCAGCTCAAGCAGTGTTGGATATTATATGGCTGTGAATATCTCCCACCTGACAGACAGACCTCATTCCCCAGAAGGATGTGGGGACCACAGCACACGCCCTCTTCCCCCTCTGTTGTTGACAGAGCCTGGACTCCTATCCTTTTCAAATGCAAAGGAGCTGCTGGCACATGCCAGAAGGGTAGGAAGTCCTTATAGAGGTTTAACATTGCATAGAGAGGTCTAATCCTCAGCTCTGCTTCCTTGAGGAGGCTTCCCAGCAGGCAGGAAGGTGTTTTGCCTTAAGGGCATAGAACTAGTGACTGTCTCCCAGCAGCTTTCCTCACCTGCAGGTCAGGTTTGGGTTGCCTCTGTAACATAGTCAGGCTTTCATTTCAATCAGCTGTCTCATTCATACACACTATCTGCTTTAAAATATCAAGCCATTGTTCCTACAGAGAATCACACATCTCATACCAGTCTTCCAAGAAAAGCCCTGTTCTAAGAGCTATGCATCCAAGCGTAACAGAGAAGGAGGGAAAGCACTTCTGAAGATGGGGCAATAGTCTTTGCGGGAAGAATAGCTGGGAGAGAGATAACAGCCTCAGCTAACAAGCCCCTGTAGAGTGCTGAGGAGCAAAATCCAAGGGCAATGTAGTGAGGAGAAAGACATCTGGGGGAGTGCAACTCAGCAGAGCAGAACTGGACAAGAAAGGAACAACAAAGAAAGTTCTCAACAGAAGGATAAAGCTGATTGCTGAGTGGGGGGAGGAATGCCAGCATTTCTTGCCCCAACAGGAAACAGCCCTTTTGCATGCCAGAAAGAGACAAGCAAGCAGAGTAAAGCCCTCTATACCCTGATGGAGAAAGGAGAAAAGGGAAGCTCTTCAGTGTGAGCTTGGTTGTCCTGTCTTCCCTTCCACCTCTTGAAAAAGAATAGTCTGCACTTGACAGAAGCTCTTGGCTACTACAGAAAAGGAAGCAGTGCTCTGCAGATAGCACACACTGAATTCCACCAATAGTCTCACATTTCCCATCTCATGCAGCTTCCCTGCCATACAGAACTCAGTCACCGTTGCTCATTTCCCCAGTTGACATGGTCCGAAAATTGAACAATTACCCTTAAACTCCTCTCTCTCAGATTGCCCAGATTGCTACATACAAAGCATTAAGCCCCCAATTGCCCCTGGCCAAAACTGACTCAACTAGGCCTGTCCTTTAGGAATGAAACACTTCTATGTTGCTTGTGGAGATTTATTATTCTTCAAGTTGTGATGCATTAAATCCTGCTAAAGCAGGTTTCCCACCATGCAGAGGACCTGGCCCCCCATGACAAGGCCTAGTGGGACACATACCCACCTAAGAAAGGTGCGTTATCCATTTGCTGTTGCTGTGCCTGTGTAGTAGCATTTACCAGCACGTGTTCAGGTGGATGGGCACTTAAGTTCACAGGGGTGCTGTAGGAAATCAACCTAGCTAACAACTAGACACTCCAGAGCTACTGCTGCACTTTTTCAAAACAGTCTTTCCAACTTCAGAGTTTTACAGGAGCAAATGGTGCTTTTAGTCAAACACAAGTCCTTTGCTTTCCTACAGCTCAATACTGGTGCCTCTTTAAATTAAAAATCTTGTCCTGGACTAGCCTTTATGAAAGAGAAATATAAAAGTGAGAAAATTAATTCTGAGCATGACCTGAGACAAGGTACTTCACTGCTAGTACCTCAGTGGTTTGTATTGTGCAGTATGGATGACTTGCACCTTCTGGGTTTCCCTGTGCAACTGTAATGAATGGCTGAAACTCCAGATCATTCCATGCATGTCCCTGTCTGGCCCACCCACTTACAATCTCCCATATTATTTCAGTCTTTCCACACAGCCTGAGTAATGTCTGTCCTCTCCCAAACTCCCACAGAGATGAGGAATCAGATGCTATTTCACACACAGGCCAGGAGCAGTGAAAGAATTCTACTTTCATTTCTGAAACTACAGCGCACATCAAGCCCAAAAGCCTCCACTTGGCTGTACAACCTGCCCTCTATTTTCCACATGCCAAACTGTGCTCTCCTTAGGCCCTATGCTTTTTTAACACTTTCTCAAATAGACTCCAAATTCTGAGCCTCTGGGGGTTAGTGATGCATAAGCGATCACAACTGAGCACATTTCAAATTCACAAGAACACCTTTTTAAGGGCATATAGTTTTGTCCTTCATTCTTCTAATGAAAAGGTTGGATGGGGGACGAACAATGTTAATGGAATGGTACAGCTCAGCTTTCTAATAGGTTACAGGAAGGCAATCCAAATGTATTGGTTGACAGCAGCAATCATTACACAACTGCGCCTGTTCATATTAAGGTGTACAGGCTAACACATTATGCAGCACAAAATAACCGTGACCCACCCTTGGGGATCCATACACCAATGTTTTGATTTTTGTATGTTTAGAACCTAAGCTTTACTGTTACAGTTAAGGACACAAACACAAGTGCAGTTCTACGCAAAGTGGAGGCTGATACAGCTCAATTTACTGCACAGCCAGTGCATGCTACTCCCTGCCTTCTTTACTAGGCAGTTAGTTGTGTCTCTCTGATTATTAAAATAAAAAAAGTAATTTTATTCAGGTTCAGCGGTTTGTTTATTTGTCACTTCACTGCAATTGCTGAGCCCACATGGAAAATTTCTGTCCTGGAACAGCTTGCTTAATCTCTCTGTAGAAATACGACCACAAGCCCGCAATGCACTGATCCATTTAGAGATTTTCCATATGCAAATCAGACCCACAACCCAGCGTATATCACTGTACCAGAAACTGCCTGGGTAGGAACCAGATCAGATTAGTAGGTTCTTTCTTCTAACACGCAGATTTAATCCAAAACTGAACTCTACTTTGCAAACAATCCAAATTCAACTATTAACCATAGGTTAGGCACAGATAAATAACTGAAGCATAGGATTCAACATGTCTTCAGACCGCACTGTGTATCAGTTCTATTCTATCTTTATTACCCAAGGTCTTGGAGTGCTGAAAGTCACATGCTGCAAACAAACATTTGGCAAGCATTTTCATGCCGGGTTAGCAGGAGACAGTTTTTATACTCCAAGTACATGACCACAGTTCAACAAAAAGATCAGCACATATGCAAACAGTCAAAGAGCTGTTCAGAACAGACTATCAGCCTCGGTGACATATGCTGAAATTTAAGAAGCCCAAGAAACTTCCCAGGGGGAAAATTTAGTCTGTTCTGAAGATGCCAAGGCTATAAAGGTGCCACTTCTGGCAATCATGTGTTGCAATGCTTAATCTGTCTGGAAGACCCAAATAAGTCTTCATTTAATTTCATTAACCATACTGATGTCTGATCCTTTGTGACTCCAGGTAATTTTTCTGATGCTTGATGATATTTTACAGATGCAACTTTTTATACACTGTATAAGATTCCTAGTCCTTGAAAACTGAGGTAGCTCCCAGAGACTTTAATAAATTTCTATGCTCCCCACAGTTCTCTAGTGCTCGTCTTGAAATTCATACTGTGGATTTTTCCTGAGATTTTTCTTGACTCATCCAGTCCTATAAGAGCAGGTGATATTACACGATAAAGAAAACTAGTGCTAAGTCAGGAGTCCAGCAGATTTCACAGCAGCCTGTAGAGGGATGGATTGGGATTATCCACTGGTTCTTATGTTTAGTTTATGATCTATGATCTTAGGTTAGGGTACACAAATTCTTTAAATTAAGAATTCCATTATGACAGAGACCCCAGGACAGTGGTGTAGGCACTTGTCTCGTTGGGAACAAGACAAGGATGTTGCCATAAAACAGGACAGAGGCTTTATGCAGAGCATACTACCACCTGACTCGGGACAGCAGTGAATTCTTTGCCAGCTCTTAACCTTTTATTGCGCTTTTAGCTTTCTTTTAGCCCCAGTCCACTATTTTCCATGTGGAGGTAATCACAGAGAGAAGTGTCCTCGACACTTTCCTTCTTTCCAAAGGTCTTTTATAATTGGATGGGTAGATGGGGAGACCTAAGCAACTCACACATTTGTTTACCCTCAGAGTGGTTCATTTCTTCACAATTTCTTACAAGATGCCTCTGCTACTTTAGTGGAGAGCCCCCAGACATGCATGAAGGCACTTCTTGTAGTGAAGTATGTGATACCTTACCTCCTCCATCATCTGATGCCTCCACGCTCTGCTGTCTGAGACGATGGCTGCAGCAAAACACACAAAAGAATTTCAACTGCAAACCCAGAAAAGCATTTTGTTGTGCTCCCTTCCTTCCCACCAACCCTCATGGCTTGTCAAGGGTAGAGTTCCCAGAGATGCTTAAACAGCAGACTGACCTTCCATACCCCTCATTGCTGGGCTCAGCAGAAATCTCAGGTTAAGCAACATGCCTTGTACCTAAGACAAACCTCTAAGCTGCAGACAGCAGGGCCTGGGGTGGGTTTGGGAGGAAAGCAGTTGCTTTCTAATTTTCTTTCTTCCTATTATATGGGAGTGACAAAGCGATCACCGACTCCACATCCAAGGAATTATAGAATGACCAGCCCTGCCCCATCCCAGGACACATGGAATGAATTCATGACAGGCTCTGCACAATTCCAGAGTTTCAGATCTTGGTGTTCTAATTCTTAGTGGCATGTGCCCTTTCTCTGTGAGATCAAATATGAAAGTTGTGGAAGAAGTCTCAGCAACAATGGGAACTTACTCTTCTACTTCTTCTGCATGCTTTCTTCCTGACCTGCAAGACAAGAAAGGCCTATGCTTAGAAAAGGCTAGAGAAAATTAAAAAACTGCACCTTTCCTGCATAACTGTTATTGTGCAAAACAGTTTCCTGTACCAGGTCTGATATAACACACTGACACCACTAAACCAGTGTATTAAAAAGTCCCTGAGTGCAACAGGTTGATGAAGAACCATTTTGATCTCAAAAGACAGCCATGGCCAAATACAGCAAGAACCACACTCCCTGGTTTTTTAACCTTTCAGATACTTTTTCACCCCCTCTGCCATCAGTTGCAGGTAAAGCTTGCCTTACCTGAGTAGAGAGGTCGATGCTTTAAGGAGTGAAGAAGGTACTATACTTTTTCTACCTACAAGGTAGGTTCTTCCTCCCCCTACTTATACATAAAGATTTTCTGGTTGCCTTTTAGGTTAGGAGTCCCACCCGAGTTGGCCAAGTTCAGGTCAGACATGCAGTGGCTGCAAAAAATCAGGGCTGATCTGGCTGAGTTAACAGGAGTTCATAATAATAACATGGCGGGGAGGCACTGGCAAATGGCAGCTCCCTTGCTCTCCACCCCAGCAAGCCCAGAAGTAATTCAGTCCCGATTAGGAACGCTTGTTCAATATTCAAAATGTAAAACATGGAGGTTGCTGAACCAGCACTTTGAAAAGTTAATTAAATGCCAGGTTTCTTTTTAGCAGATACTCCATCACTCACTGATTGCTTTGGCCATTTTGGAGAGTGACGTTTCATCTCTATGTGTTGGGAATAAATATTCTCCCCTCTGCTGGAGTCAGGGTGCTATCACAAAGAATAAATGGGGCTTTCCCCTACCACATGGACTGTCCCAGGACACACCAAGATGTAAGAGAAGTTGCTTCACTGCCTTGCACTGTTCCTTTCAAAGCAATTCTGTGACATGGGACAGACCTCTCCTCATCTGCTCTCTGCTCTAGCAAGTTGTGGTCTTCATCAGCTCTCCTATGAATAATCTATTCTTCTAAGAGCAAGGAGCAGGGCACAGAGGATGCCTAGCTATAAGAAGAAGAGGTATAAGGAGAAGAAAGTCCTTTGTCTCCACTGCTCTCCCTGGAGCTTGCAGTCTGTAAGAAGGTAAAAATTACACTGAATTGGTGATCTGAGCCCAGTAATATCCACTGCTATAATCAGAACTGCAGGACTGTGGGTGACATCTGCATCTGGGCTTTCAGCTGTATCTGCACCCTCTGTTCAGAGGTGGAAATGCAATAGAGCTGGAGAGTTTAGGAAAGAGCTCTTCCAGCGAGGATGAACTGTTCAGCTCCATCCTTCTCCTCAGCAGTAATACAAAGCACTTTTTGTGAACCCCCAATACTATGGAGACAGAAGGAGATGGCTTCAGAGAGCCCACCACCAGCTCTCACTGGAGTTTAGACTCTGAAAAGACAGAGGAGGAAAGATGATGCAAGATTTCTCCTATTTTATTCCTTCCTTATGCCTTCACAGAACTGATTTCCACACACTGCCTTCATAGCCTTGCCCTCATTGAGCTTAAACATCCCAAATTATGGCATTGCACAGCCTTGCACAGTGAGATGACTTCCTGGAGGTTAAATCCAACCATTTCTTAGCATGATCCCATTATTCTTGATAATTGTCCAACCCCAAATAACACTCTCTTCCTCAGTACTCACACTTCTTACATCTTTACTCATCTCCTGTCTCCAGGTAGGAGTGAAACACACCACATGTTTATACTTCCCAGGAGAAGGTCACTCCTGCTATCCCTGTAAGCAATTTCTGTTTTTTTGCTAAGCTTCCTATCACAACAGATATCCAGGTGGCCCACAGGGAAGGCAGTCATATGTTAGTCCTAGAGGCAGAGACTACTTCACTCATGTTTTGAGACTTAAGCTTTCTCAACTTTTCCTTGTATTAGGAAAGGACTTACTCAGGACAATAAACAAATACCTAATTATGACACAGCTGCACTATGTCCAAAAAAAATAGTAATTTGGGGAACAAATTAATCAGCTGGGAGGGGGGGATAGTAGTGACCCCTTTAATCCCAGAGCCCAGATGTTAGAACACACTCCTGTCAAACAAGACCATTCCTTTCCTCTGTCTAGGGCAAGTAAAAGCCCCATGGTCAGGCCCCCCAGAAGAGAACACCTTAGTCCCTTTGCCACAGGGCCTGACAGTGGCAATGGATGATGCAAGTCTCTCATGCTGACAGTGCTGTGGTTTATACAGAGCATTTAAATACCAATTAGACTAGCGCAGGAACGAGAAATTACTTGTTCTGTTTAGAGGAGACATCTGCTTCCAGTCACCTGTACTAGATATGTTTGTTAATATATGAATTCAAATAGCATTATTTGATGAAACTGCTATTTTAAACTAGCTGATAAGCTCGCAGGTAGAGAACTATCCCAGAAATATGGTATGAAGCTTCTGGAGCACAGGAAGGAATGGCATGTTTTATACTCCCTGTGGCCTTAATGATTGAGCTATTGAGCAAAAAAGATACCAGGCAGCCTACAATTTCCTTAATTTTTTATAAGGCTTCTTTTCATTTTCTTTGATGTCAATTTACTTTTTAATTCCTTGTTTCAGATTGGGGAAAAAAAAATCACAAAACATTTTTGGTTTGTTCCTGACTAGTCTTTTGCTTTTTTGGACAAATTACAATACCTAAGTTTACCTAACAAAGTGACTCTGAGAGAAAAGACAAGCTTTGTCTTGTGCCCTAAGGTTAAAAACCTTGAAGGCAGTAAGAAAAATCATTCAGTCTTCAAAAGGTGCCCCAAATCCAACTCTGTCCATTCCATAAACTTAGCAGAGGGCTAAGCTATACATGGAGATAGTATTCCTTCAGAACCAGTCACCTGCTTGTCTCTTTGCTCTCCAGGTACTACACAAAGTCTTACAGGATTTCTTCATGAAGTCATCTCATTGCTTTGAGCATTGTGAGCACCTCTTCCTGAGAATACTTTCAGCTTACCAATGCCAATTGCAACACATGGAGACCAACATTTCATCCTTGAGGAATATCAGGCCTGGGTACACAGCACCCTCTTCATTCACCTCGTGATCACAGCTTTCTAGTGATGAGTGAAAGCACACATGGAATGAACCCAACTGTAAACCCAAACCAGCATACACAGATTTGCTACTCTTTTCTCATATTCACAGCAACACGAAGTGCACTGCTCTGCTTTGTCTGCTGCAGCAGCAGGCACAGCCCAGGGAGGGCAGCAACAAGCACTTACGAAATGAGCAATGGAATATGAACTTCAGATACACTCACTCAAGTAAGGACAAACAAAACAGTATAATCCCAGGAGCAGTGCTCAGAAATGCATTCAGTCAGTATTATACACCAGCCATCCCCAGCTTTTGTGAGGCAGTAATATCACTCACGTCTTCTCTTAAGTGCATTTTTCTGGAGTGCCAAAGAACGTGAATCAACTTCATCACCTGGACAGAACTGTTTAAACTCCCTTTCCCTGTGAGACTGTCAGTGCTCCCAAACATAACCATAATCCAAGAATATTCCCTGCGGCTTCAGCCAGCTGCTTACCCCTTTCTATTTCATGGTGTTGAATAGTTTGGAAACTGGGTAGAAGACCCTGACAGACCCCGTGTAACCCCATGGCATGTAACTCCTAGTACAGAATACCTATTTCTCTCTTAACTCTGTCTGGGGGCAGAAGATACAGATCCGCTCTCACTCTTGAGTGTGGTTTTTGCTCAGTTCTGGCCAGGAGGAATCCTTCTTCCACATTAATGAGAAGGGGTTAAACCTCAAAACCAAGGCTTTACCCTCATACGCACCCTTAATGTACAGCTGCACCCTAATGTACAGCCGAGCTGCTTCCGAGAAGCTCAGTGCTGAAGGGTGAAAGGCAGTTCTAATGTAGACATAATATCCGTTAAACTGTTTCTCGTTTAAAGCACTACCACGGAGATCTAAATGGAGATAAAGTAGCAGGGCTCAGAGAACAGCCGGGATGCTATCTTTATGCAGCATGACAATGTGCAGTGGTTAATTAGACACCGTTAACCTATTTTAGCAGAGGACATAACTGGGATGAACGGGGGGAAATGTCCTTGAAATCTTTTAATGTCAACAGCTCATGAGAGCTTCAGACACACTTGCGTCCTGTACCGAGCTACCGCCACGCTCCAAGGTGGTCAGTGCGCTGGATCCGAGGTTCTCTACCGCGGCCCAGGGAGGTGCGAGGGCGGGCAGCGCAGCTAAGGAAAAGGGAAGCAATTATGACAGCTTGTTAAAACGAACACGGGGGCGGCTGGACAGGAACGCCCTGTACGGCGCGGCGGAGGAGCAGAGAGAGCGGGAGCTCGGGCAGCCCCCCGGCNCTGCCACAGCCGCCACCTGCCACCTGCGGGCTGTCCCGGGGCGGCACGGTCCCCCCAGGGGCCGCGAGTCCCGACCCAGGGGTACTTCCATCATTTTACAGGGCAGCGGGGGGAGAAATTCATCTGCCCGTGCATTACTGTATTTCCTGGCACGTCTCAACCAACTCCTCTTATGAATCGCATGGAATCAGAAGGCCTCTCAAAGCGGCCCTCTTGCTAAAAGAATGAAATGGGGGGAAAAAAAAGAGAACGATGTTCAGAGATACATTTTGTTTGGGGAGAGCAGGGCGATCAAAGGGCAGGCAGAGATGGGCTGGATGCATGGGAAGCGAGTCACCAGCCAGCATTCTGCCTCACGCTTCCATGCAAAACCATACTCAGTTCAGCGCCAGAACGCTTGACTCGGCCTGCAGGGACCCATGAAGCCTTTTGCCTCTAGTGCAAAGACTGTAATTCAGGTCTAGGCCTGAGGGAAGAGGGGGGAAAAAAGATTACAAAGGACATCATACTCTCTTGCTCAAGTATTTCTTTAGTGCCCATCGCTACAGTGAGTGGGTGGTGAGCTAGGAGTTGCAGCTTGTTCAATAGCCTAAGGCACAACTAAGTTACACATCCAATATGACACACACGTGCTAACTGATCAGTTCTGCAGGCTTCCCACGTGTGGGTCACTGCTTGTTTGCTCAGGCACAGGAAAAGAAACACTCACCAACACTTCATGTAAACTAGAACTGCTGCACCTTTCTTGCAGCTCTGATCAGTTATTTAAGTTTCCACCCCCTCTCACTGGACTCTGGCATCCTGGAAAAGCCAGGTCTTCCTTGATTAAATTAGGGAGTTTAATCTTCACATCCATAATCAAGGCAAGTTTTGCCATTTATTTCAGCAGAGCGAAGACTACCTTTATTTTTATCATAGGACGTCACCTCACAGTCCTCCACTTCCAAGCCGTGGGGTGCATGGGCTATCTCTATCTCCACAACAGGGTTTTGAGCAGACACATTTTTTAAACTGTAATGGTCCCACTTTCTGGCCCCTCAGAGGGTCCCTGGGCTGCCCAGACCACATGCTGAACACACTGCCCCAGAACACGGCCCTGAGTAGGAAGGACGCAGCAATGACCAGGCATACTCTGTGGGACGGGATCTGACAGACACGGCAGCTAGCAGGCTCCAGCTGAAATGGGCTTGTGAGGCACTTAATCAACCTCTAGCTGAAGTGTTTTTGTTTCTCCTCAGGTCCTAATACGTGGGCTTACCTAAAAGAAACAACAAAGGACGAAAGCTCTGGCAAATAGGACTTTTAGGAACTGGCACAAAGTACAAGATGACAGAGTGTTCACAGGGGTCACTGAACCTCAGCCTACTCACTGCATCATTCTCCTAACAGATGTTCCCAGGGTTCCCCCACTCACTCACTGTTAGGCTCACTGACCAGCAGAGCTGTTCAGAGCTCCCACTGAGCAGCAGAAAAAAAACAACAACACTCAGTACAAATTCCTGCTGTGTGGGAAAACAGCACTGCAGTTTCTAGAGGTATCCACCACACATCTTTGGTCCCTGAGAACAGGGGCTCCTATCCAAGTGATCACGTCCTCAATCTCCAGTAAGCACAAGGGCCAACTCTCACACCAAGACTCTTGAGGTTACAGTTTCCATTTAAAGGGAAAAGCACACTTCTGATCCTCATGGTTACAAGAACTGCTGAAGGAGACAGAACTACAATGCAAGAAAAAGTATCTAAGGTTGTTCGCTTTTTTTTTTCAAATCTCACAGCAGAGAACAAACTCATGGTTCTGAAGTTCAAAGACCTTTCACTCATCACTAGCCTCACTGAAAACATTTACATGAAAAACACTAGAAAGAACTAGATGTTTATTACTGAATGGCACCTTGCGCTGTCATGTGAGAGCAACACCTTCTGAAAGAAAATATTTTAAAAACCTGGAATAAGAACTTGAGAATAGTGGAGGGGTTATATGGGGAGAGGAGCTGAAGGAGGGGAAAACAGGGCCAAGGAAGTAGATCATAGGTCATCTTAGGTCTCTTTCTGCAACTAAACTGCATCAAGCTAGACTTCACAGCCGATTTAGAGGTGACCTACAATGGCCAGACAAGGTTTTAGCCTTGGCTTTGACAGATACAAAAGGGTTGCAAGCTGCATGTGTTCTTCAAGAAGATTTTGCTTTTCTTAAACTAGAAATAGCTGGGACAGCGATGATAGTATCCTCTGAATTTGCTGGTAAATTTCTTGGAGATGCAGAGAACTAAGGAAGGAAGATGCTTTGCCCTCAATCAGAAAAAAATCAAAGAGGCTTCACCCTGAGCATATTCTGCCACCTCATCAGCTTCCATGGACTGTTACCAAAAACTTCACACTCCTTTTCTGTTTTTGTCATGCTGGCTTCATTTTCTAGGGGAGCCAGAAGCTGCAATCCTACTAGCCCTTCCATTGCCCAGTATCCTTCTGGAAAAAGAAGTCAAAGAAAACTTCAGTAACTGGGAAAAAAATAAAAACAAATCTAAATTAAAAATAAGAGGAAAAGGAAAAAGAAAGAGAAAAAAAAAAGAAAAAAGGTAAAAGAAAAAGCAAAACTCTCCTTCCAGGCTCCTCTGGCACTGCAAAGACAGAAATGGGCACAAGTCTAACATTTTCCCCTTGCAGATTACACTAAGCTGGTTTAAAAATAAAAAAAATCCCCCATCACAGCCAGGGCACTGAGGAATTCTCAGGTGACTCTTCTGTCTTTTGGGGACTTTTCTTTTTCTGCCAGTTATCTTTACTGAGTCTAAACAGAAACACCAAGGAGAGCTCACCCCAGCAATGACATGAAGGGACAAGAGGACAGAAGCTTGTTAGCATTCCTGGAACATCCAGCCTATTAAAAAAGAAAAAAAAAGGAAAAAGAAAAAAGAAAAAGGAGAGGGGGCAGGGACAGAGAGGAAAAAACCCACCCTGGGCCCGCACATTGCAGTTTACCACCATCTTGATGTCCTTGATGCGTGCCGATGGCATGGAGGTGGCTGGCACCGGATCAGCCCAAGAGAAGAAATGAGAAGCCAATGGAGATTTATGTGAGGAGAGTGAGATGGACAAGGTAAAATTGTCAGGAGGAGTTGTTAGAAAGTAAAATATATTGTGACAATTCCACTCCTGCCGTTCATCAATAAACTGACAGATCATTTAGTGTCAATTAGGAGTGATAGATGGACAAGTCCCCATGATCCTGGGCCAAAATTAATGGCTGGGAGGGAGAAGGTGATTGAAAATGACGGCTGACATTGAGAGGAAAGTCCTGAAGGTCCCCAAGGGGCCATTACTTGCCTCATTCCCTTGCAGATCAATGCAGGGACAAACCCAAAAACAGACACTTCAAGACAAAACTTAATCAGACTTCCTTTTCTTTCTTCTCCTTCTAAGTTGTGCCCCCTCACTTGGCAGCCTTGATCCTCCGTGCCCATACTCTTCACATCACTGAGAACATCCACAGATGGCTGCAAGATGCAGAGTGAGGCTGATGTCTCCTGTGCAGCCAGATGTCTGGCTCCCTGCCTTACATGGCAGTGTCACAGGGAAATCCAGCCTGAGATTCACCTCAACACGACTGGACTGGGAGTAGAGGGCAGAAGCAATGACAAGCTTGTGCCAGATGGAGAAACTCATGAGCACTTTACTACTCCCAGCTGCAACACAGGAATGACTGGAGGTTCTAAAACCAGGCACTCTCAGGGGTCATTTCTTATAGATAGAACACAAGACAGTTTAAACCCATATTTTTGAAACAGGAGGTTTTTAACTTTACTTATCTCTAGAGACCTTGAATCATAAAACCCCTTAATCTCTTAAATAACTTTCCTCCAGCCCCAGGGTGCAATCTCACCACTGCCCACCCTCCAGAGCCCTAAATGATAACTACGCAGGGGCTCAGTTACCCTGCTCTAAAGGTCACCCCAACTGCATCCTCCTCCTTCCTACAGGCTCTTCATATTCACCTTCTTTGTAAGTGCATTCCTGGACATTGTATCACCACTTCTGTCCCAAAATACTTCAGCATGGTTGTTTTCCTAAACAAGCCCCGATTATTCCAACTCTGTGTGACCTATCAGTCAGAAAGGGGACATTTCAGTTGTAGCTGAAGCACCTGTTGCTAAACTGCCACGATCTGTGTAGAAGAAACGAGGTACATGTGCAGGCACTGGAAAGGACTTCCTACTGAAAGCAGGGCCACCTGAAATGAGCTGTGTTTATTCCAGCACAAACCTAACTGCTATCTGCAAAGCTGTAGAAATTTTAGGGGGCTCATTGCAAGACCAAAGGAATCAAAAACCCAAATAAATAGAAAGAGTCCCAAGAAGCAAAGAAATAAAGATACTACTAGAGAGGAAACTGAAGAATTCTATCAGTCAAGTCAGAGATATGAGATCAGAACAAGTTGGAACTAAACGGATCCTGGAAGCACTCCTCCTTTATCAAATCCTTGCCAGTATACAAAACCATTTTCCTTCTCCCACTGGCAGGTACTTTGTGTTTTTGTCTTTTGATGTGTGAGATAACCTGATAATAAACCTCTGCTTTGCTTGTCACAAGTGTCAACACTGATGTCATTAGGGACATGAGCACAGTGTTCAGAATGGCACTAGGGCTCCATCCAGTGGTTAGAGAGCTGCTTCTGTAGCAAAACCCAGCTGTAATTACTGTTATCTCAGCAGGATACAAGGCCCCAGGTGGCTGCCTAAGTTCTTGGTTGGTCCCCTTTCAGCTAATACTGGGGCTAGAATGTTGTTGAGACACCAATGGGACTGCCTCTTCTCAGTACAAATTTAACTATATAAGGCAGATTCAGGTGCAGATGGCCCTGTTAGTATGGAAGATGAATTTTCTGTCACTACTTTACACCACTTCTTTGCTGATGGCAAAGGATCAGTGTGGGGGTTTGCTCAGACACTTACCTGCAGTCATTATCCAGATTTACCAAATGGGACTCCTAGCAATGTACTAAGAGTCCAAAGTAATCTTTCCATGCATGGCTTTTAAAAATTTGAATAAAAGAGCATTTTGATAGTTCTCAGCAATTTAAATATCTGACACTTGTAAATGCTATGGGCACTCATGATAAAACACTTTATCTCAGTTGCACACCATCTGTGATAATTAATTTAAAAATTAATTATAGGTTGGAAAACTTTATGGGCCCTCCTCATCTTCCTATCTTGCAAAAGAATGAGAGCGCAGGAGTCTGATGGAAATAATTGGCAAGATAGTGAGAAGATTTGCAAGTTTAGAATCATAGAATCGATTGGGTTGGAAAAAACCTCAGAGATCATCAAGTCCAACCCTT
>VYXB01006417.1:605274-629014 GCA_013397135.1 Pachyramphus minor | reverse complement strand
ATCCCCACCTGGCTATAACTTCCCTTCAGGTAGTTACAGAGAGTGGTGAGGTCACCTCTAAGCCTCCTCTTCCCCAGACTAAACAACCCCAGCTCTCTCAGCCTCTCCCCATAGGTCTTGTGTTCCTAATGTTACATAATGTTCCTTATGTTACCTAAGCATGACAAGCCCTGAGCAGGTAAGGGATGAAGAGGGAACAGCAAAGGTAGAAAAACAGGTGGCAAGCTACATTCTCTAACATATGCCAAATGGAAACAAAAAACCCCCACATTTTTAAGTGATCATTTCACATTGATAAGACTCTGAACTAGAAATACATCAGGAAAGTATCCCTGCAGGAAAAGCAACATGTGCAGTGGCAACTCGCTGAATCTGTCAGAAAGAGAACTAAAAGCTAAGACTTAAATGGAGAGAGAATAAATGGCTACAAAATCATTGCACAAGTGGCTGCAGTATTGCATCTGACTCACAAAGTATTTTTCACAACACAGAAAATCTAACTGTAGCCACTCTGTTCATCCTTCCTAAGTAAACACCAAAAAATATCAGATTTAAACACGGTCGTTCTGAAAATCTAATTACTTCTAACAGAAAAATTCCCAAGTGTAGGATCAGTTACACTGGCATAAAAGTGCTTAAACCTACATCAGATGTATCAACAGAAGCATGTTATTCTAACTACATCTACACTAGTGAAATTGGAGCAAGTTAACTTGATGGGCTTCCAAACAGAGTCAAATTGGTTGAAAAGCTATGGGGAGATAGAGCCTGAGAAAACAGAAACAACAAAGCTACAGCAACATTGGTATGACATCAGCCGATGACTCAGACTTTTCACAGGAAGGCTTTACCCTGGGATATGTCACAAAGACAGCCCTACAGGCCAGTGTCTCAGACTTTTTTAAGGGAGAGAAGAAGAGAGATCAGCTTCGGGAGAATACACAACTGAAGGAAAGCCAGGGAAACTAGTTGTACAAAATCCTTGTACCTCATATGACTGAAGAAAGTGAGAACAAACTTCCCCTTCATAAAGTTTGTCTGATAAAATCTCTTAATACAAATGAAAAGAACACTGTCAGATACGACACAGTATCATACACATGACTGAGCAAGGGGCACATCTTGATCTCATGTCTCATTGTGCAGAGTCTCACAGGCAGAAAGGTCTGCAACCCTACAGAATCTCCTGTTCTGCTTCTTCAGCTGAATTGCATCCAGCATCATAGAAGCATTTACTCCAGACACCTACAATGTCTGTAAGCCATGCAGTTGAGATCTGGGGAAGCACCACTGATAGCTACTGCTGCAAATCCACTGGATAAGGCTAATGGCAAACAATGGAAAACATGATAAAGTAGCACACGGCATAGTGCTGTTACATTAGGAACCTGTACATTGTCCTTCGGGGCACATTAGACACAGCCCTGAATATGTATTACCTCCAGTCCAGTCCTTTGCCTAGCCAACAGTTACATAACTTATTTTTCCTAAATAAAGAAATTCACCCTTGTTCTCTGCTGTCACATTTCCATAAAGCTTCTGCTTGGTCCTACAAAGATCCAGGATCATTGGTGGTGCTTTTTTAATACCCTGAGGTGGATGCAACTTTGCAATGGCAACTTCTAGCTGCAGCCAACCTATGAAAAATAACCATTATCAGGGTTAAACTGGAGAGGAACAGCATTTCAGGCTGAGATCTTTATTCCTTTGCTTTATTTCAGTCTCCAGATTATTTATTTTTCAGAGACAGAGTGACAGTTTTCCCAGAGAAGTACTGTTTTCCAGAAAGGCTACCCCAGAATCCAGACCACTTTCTCACCTCCCAAGAAATAGTGACTGTATAACAGGTTTCTGGATGTCCTCATCCATTCTCAGAGTTCCAAAAAAGAAAATACATGACTTTTCATAAACCAGAGTGCCTCCAAAGTATATATTAAGGCATATATACTCCTATTAAGGGCCTTTAAGTACACAAGCAATCTCTCACCATTCCACGGCTGAGCCCTTCAGCTCTGTGAATATGAAATACAACATCAGTATAATTTCATCACTTGGAAAACAACAAATAATTTGAAAACAAGTCATCTCCTCCCAGTCTGAACTGTCCTTTAGTTTTCATACCTATTCTATTACCATGTGCAGATATTTCCTTTGCCTTAGGTGTCCTTCATAGGCATCAGGCTTCTCAAAATATACTCTACAATTTGTATACTTTTTTCCTCCCATCTCTTCTTGATGACCATTTCTATCTGTCTCCATTATACCATAACCCCATACACACATAAACATTGACAAATTTCACCTTTACTGTCAAGTCTGATCACTAAATCCTGATGTGTTCATTGCAGTCTTGTCAGTGGGGCGCTGTTATGTGTCACTCTCTTGGAAAGGATGGAACCAGTCAAAGCCCCCCACTTCAGCTCCTGCATCTAACATGCTTATTATGTTCCTGACTCCTTCCAGGTACTGTACCAGGTAAGGAACACACCGTCTATGGCAAACAGTGACATGTACGCAGTTCTGAGCCTCACCAAGTCAATTAACCAATGGAACCAAGCAAGAGCAATAATTCAAACAGCTTGAAGGAGCTACATTGGTATTGGAGACAGAAGCCTTCAGAAGCCATGTAAAAGACCCACAAAAACTGTGCCAATATCTCTGACAGCAAAGTCCAGCTAGTGATGTTCACTTAATCCACATCTAAGCCCCTTGTAGTAAAGAAGGAGGCTGAGGACTCACTTGATAGGTGCCAGTACAGGATCATCTGCCCAGCCTCCTTGTCGGCGTGGCGGTTTAGGTGGTGGACCCTTTAATGAAGAGAAGAGACACATCACAGACAGCTCCAGTCAAGGCAAAGTCAAGCCAACTGAGACACCAGGTCCGCACATACTACTGTAATACCTTACCAAATAACAGATAGATGGAGAGATAGTGTTTAAAATGCTGTTCATTCACAAAATAAAAGGAGGACATATATTACAGGACAGGTTTTTAAGCATCTCTGTAAGCAAAAGTTGCATCACCCTAAACAGGATCTTGACAAATTTCAGGTCTGTGTGCCTTTGTCTTGTCCAGGACACACAGTGCAGTAGCAGACTGATTCACAGATCAGGCAAAATAGGGTTCACTGGGAACTTGTTCATTACTGTTGCCCACATAGCAGTGGGAGGTATTATGTTACATCTTTCCTAGGGTACAAGACAACATGTTTTAGACATCTTGTTTTAGATGAGGAATTGTTGCTAAAAAGTATGGTTTTGTCCACTGCCTAGAATAGAATAGATGCCAAATTCAGATACAGTACACCATACAAAACACTTCCAAAGCTAGTTAGGATGAATCCCACCACTGTCACCACTGAAATCTAAAGTTCATCTGGAGCTTAAAGACACTCCCTGCTATTTTCTTGCATTGTCTTGTGTGGCACTCTGCCACATGGCAAGAGAAAATGGGAATTCAGCTTGGGGCTTATGATGGGAATTTTCAAATGGAGCCATGAATTCCCACCATGTGGGAGCTGCCCGTTGCCTTTACAGTTTTGGATTCAGTTCCCTCAGCCTGAGGCACCTTGTGCAGCAGTGACTTCAGTATTCTGCATGACAGACAGTGGTGAAAGCAGAGAGGCAAGGTGAGCCCAGTTTATATAGCTCCCAATTGATGGTGCCCAGTGAGGGAAGACAGATTACAGGGACTGGTGAAGGGACCATCACGAGAAAGGATGATTACGTAAAAGATGTCGAAAACAGAAAAAATGGTAACTACAAAGGAATGGCAAGGGGACAGGTGGGTCCCACCATTTTTATTAAGGAAGTGAATGTGTGGGATGACTCCTGAGGATTTTAGACTTCAGAGAGAACCCCGCGTATGGGGGGGGTTCAAATGACCTCTGAGTCAAAGCCAAATCACCTCTCGCCACACATGAGGAAGGGGTTGAGCTAGCCCCTGATGGAAGGGGTCTCCCATGTTTATTTCTTGAAGTAGAAGCATTGTTTGTGAGTGTGGGAAATTAAGAGACCCTGACAGGGGCAGCCACTGCCTGCTGCAGGGAGGGAGCATGACCCTGCATAGCTCCCCGATAGGAGCAAAAATAGTCATCCTCCAAAAATAAACAGGGAGCAGGAACGAGGCAGGAGCTGCAGTCCCAAAATACCAACTTTCTTCAGCAAAGGGAGCACAGGAGGGCAGAGGGACAGGCAGGGAGCGTGAAATGCAGGAAACAGCCTCCTTATATGGGCTCATCCGTAGGGGACAGAGCTCAGTCGACTGGAATGACCATGTCACAGAATGTGAAGCCTTCAGGGGCCCAAGTGAATGGAGTTTTCTGATCTTTAAATGATTCCCCCAGATTCTTAAGATGCCAAACCAGAGAAGAGGCTACAGTGCCAAAAAAGGAGCATTTTGAATTCAGTTGATCTAGACACACCCAGAGCCCAGGAAAAACGGGGAAAACACACCACATATGGGTGTGCATGCCCACATAAACATCCCTATTCCCATTACACACACCCCTACCTCAAAAACACACTCCCTCCCACGTAGACCCTTCCCATGCAAACAACCCCTCTCCCCTTACACTATCCCTCCGATACCCATGTTTCCAACACACAGCCTCACAACTCCTCACAAAGGTGCACAGAGATACACAAATTGCATCAAAGAACTTAGGCCATAATGGTGAAGGAAAATGCAGCATTTCCAGGGCATTTGAATGCACTTGCAATTTAATTTCCTCATCACCAAAACTAGCCTCAAGATCAAAGATATCTCAAGTGGGGCACACCAGATCAGAGGGTGATGAGAATGACTGCTCCAGCCTTTACACAGGGCATGACTCCATGGCATCTAGGGGTTTGATTCCAATGTCTTGCCAACGTTTTAACATGTTCCCATTGATCATACACACCAGGCAACCCTGAATGTCTGTCAGGCCCTGACAAACACCTTGCATGTACCTAGAGGTCTTTTATTCCTCTTGCAATAAATCAGGTAATTCTTTCTGAATTGCCTGCAGGAGCACTAGCAACAGGAAAGGCGATGTTAACTGTCAGCTGAGGATAAATAGCTTTTCTTTGTTAGTTGCCTCGAAAGTGCTGTAATAAGGTCACATGCCACATGCACTTTTGTCAAGTAAATAAACTTACCTTCATATACTTTCATATTTCCAAAACCTCAGCATAACTTACAATTGAGAATGCAATGTCGTGCATTGCCATAATACAGTGACAGGTACGGACTTTGCAGCTGCAACCAAGAGCTTGAGGCAGAAAGTGGGACAAATGTCAACCCCTGAGGGATCAGAGCAGAAACAGAGGACCCTGTTCTTCTGTAATGCAGCAAATGTGCTCCTGAACACACCTTTTTGGTGAAAAAGACTGGGGAATTTAAACTATCAGAACTTGTTGGTACCTACTGTAATACCTTAGGCAAGATTTTTATGTATGTTCTCAAATGCAAAGCTGAGCTATACACCCAAACAGTTTGGTGTTCAAAACACTGAGATTCCACTGGCTCCTGACAACAGTGTTCTCTCTCAGCTTTTGCTGCTCAGTCTCTTTCACAGCATTAATTAATCACTTACTTGCTATGGTTTGCCTTTATAGTTCAGTTTATCAGTTATTTATCTCCAGGAGATTTCCTCTACTTTAGTTTCTGCAGATTGTCCCCTTTTTCAAGGAAAATTGCCATGGTCTGAGTTTTTGTTTTTATTTTTTTCTCAGAAACTCAGTTCACCACTTTTGTGGTGGCACTTTTCCAGTATTTCTCAGGCCACCCTCCTTACCAACACTTTCATGCTACCTCCATAATCAGTGTTTTACCTCTCCCTTTGAAAAATGACTGGCCTGAATTCCATCTCTCCTGCATTAAAGTAGAAACTCTACCTTCTTCTTTATCTTTCTTATCAGACAGATGCAGAATTCTAATTTGGCTTCCTCATTAAGGCAGAAATTTCCAGGCTACTTGTCAGATCACGTCTGAAATTTTGAAGGTGCCAGTTGGATGTTGCTTCCCTCATGGAAGCAGCTATCCTGTGTGTCTCTGGATCACGAAGGTCCACCACAGTTTCTTTTAGGACCTACCACAACAGAGACAGATTATGGACATGTTGGGTCCCTCAGATTCTCAGGTGGGTCTGGAAATATGGATTAATTTACCTTCATCAACATGACAACTCCTTTGAAACACTGAGCATTCTGTGCAGGGATGCAGGGACTCAAATGACATTGACAGCGTGTAACAGAGGACACACAATTTCTCTATCATGTAATACATCTCTTAAAATCTATAGGATCTATGTTTTCCCAATATACAAACACTGAGAGATTATATACAGACATAGGTGTCTTGTTTTTATCCAGTATTGACCATAGAGTGGAAAGAAAGAAGTATGGCCAGTCTCAAGGTTCCCCTTCTCCAGCAAGATGCCTGAGGCTCCTCTGACTGAGGAAAGGCAAACCTTAACAAACAGGTCTGATGAATTAGTTTTGACTGCTGCCAATTAAGGAACTGTAAGTCAAATAGCCCCCCTGCTTCCAAGCAGCCACATAACACAATCTATACTGATCTCAGAGCATATATGATATCAAAAAGGGATCAATTCCCAGACCCATGCAAGCCTGGGCTTTTTGCAAAGAACAGGCCATCTCTGCTAGCTCTCTTTATCGTGTCCACAGATGGTTCAAATAGTGCATCTGATTTTGATGAATACCCTCCAAGGACTTCTGCATATCTTACATACCTAGTAGAAAATACTGGATTTCCATTTCATCCACAAACTGTCCTTCTTCATGGTCACTGGCTTTCCTTTACTAGAGAAAGTGCTATTGAGGCAGGAAAAGTGCTGGGGGGTGGGGACTTCAAATATTCTCTGTCATCTATCAGAGCAGGTAAAGGAGCAGCTCATATTGTTAAATAGCTATCAAGAATTTCTCCCCTAAAACAGTGGTCAGCTAGCTAGTCAACTCACATGTGCACTTGCTAGGAAGTCTGTCACCTCTGTGGCATTTGGCACCTTAACCTGTCTCAGAAGTTACTGCTCTCCTCTGCATGAAAACAGTGAATCAGCACACAACAATGTGATTCTTTGAGCAAGGGGTCAACAGGCAGAATCCTCTCCCAACCCATAGTTATGGGGAAGTGCCCCTTCAGCCTTTCTAGGCATGAACATCACTCAGCTTGCTACTACCTTGTGCTATATACTGTCAGACAAATTCCCATCCAACTCCACCCTTCCTGCTGTTCTTCTGTTGCCTTCAGGTGGGTCCAGGAACACTCAAAGCATGAAATATATGTATGGAAAAGGAAAAGCTTTTAATAAGAAATTATTTTTTATGGGATTGTCCCTAATCCACATCAAGGTTGCCAAGCAGCGAGGATACTACTAGAAAGGCTGGGAAACATGGCTGACCAGAAAAGCTATTTCAGAAGATGTCATGAAAAAGCTACAAGATAAGCTCAGAAAGCTGAAAATAACTTCCCTGCTGGCCAGTCACTCGGGGTGCACAGGGCACAGGCAGTGCAAAGCCTTGGGGAGCTCCAGGACATGCACTGCTGGGGCTCACACTGGGGAAGTTGGCCTAATTAGGGAACAAAAGTTCAGCGGCATTTTTGAGATTCCTCCTGGAGAATCTGGCCAACTTCCAGATGAGAGGTCCCCAGGAACAGCCTGGGAGTCCAGCATTTCTACAAGTAACCAGAAGACCTCTGGAAAAAAACACCATGCAATCCCTGTATAAGGGAAACAGGTAAAAAACCCAGTGCTCCCTTGGATGCTGGTTCCCTTTAGTGGAGGGTGTTTATGAGCACAATGCAAGAATCCAAACAGATGACAGAAACTCTGGGAGCTGGAGGGACAAATGTGGCTTAGGACTAACAAGCAAATGGGAGGGCATTCACAATGTGCAACAGCTACAGGAAATTTTGCCTCAGAGAACACTCCCAGATTCTCAGAAATGCCAGTTGCTTCAAGAGCTATCTACTGCCAGTCCACCCTACTCCCAGTCCCATATAAAAAATGCAGCCAGCCCCTGGTGAAGGCTCAGTTAGCAATAGGACAAGGGGGCCCGGGCTTAAGCTCTGCCAGGGGAAATTTAGGCTGGAGATTAGAAAGAAATTCTTTACAGAGAGAGTGGTCAGGCATTGGAATGGCCTGCCCAGGGAGGTGGTGGATTCACCGTCCCTGGAGGTTTTTAAACTGAGATTGGACATGGCACTGAGTGCCATGATCTAGTAAACGGACTGGAGTTGGACCAAGGGTTGGACTTGATGATCTCTGAGGTCTTTTCCAACCCAATCGATTCTATGATTCTATGATTCCTCTACAAGCTGAAGATCACAGGGGAAAACAGGATGCTAAACAATGCAGTCAGACTGTAAGGTCTTTGGGAATCGGAAGATTCTTTGGGAATTCCAGTCACACACCAACACTCTCTAGATCTTACTGCAATGCAAACTGTAGATACAGAAGTGGCTAGAAGTGACTGCATTACAATTATAACTTCTCACATCATGGACTTTTTGAACGAGAGGGGCAGGACAGTGCCTAAACCACTGTGATTATTTTTATACAAATAAGGTCTCCCAATAAGTACCCATCTGAGTGCAGCCAGTGCCGGGCTCCTAGGTCGCATGTTTCTAAGTTTCAGGGAACATGGGGAAGAGCACTTGGGGGGTGGCTGCTGTGCAGATCCAGACCAGACCAGACTAGACAGTGGAATGAGTTTGGAACTGGGTGCCAACCACTGTGCGAGGCTAAGAACTGGGTCAGGAAAATACCGCTCTGATTAAAGGCCCTGATCATATCAAGCCCCGGGCCATGTCTACACCACAGGTGCAGACATACCTACAAGCAGGATTCATGTGAGTCAGCTCAAGTCTGGAAATGGTCTTGTTTTGGGTACTTCTGGTAACCAAGTTGGTATCTCCCCAGATAGAATGCAGGTTGCATCTCACCAGGAAATCTCCCCATCATTCTGCACTATATGTTTGGACACAAATACACTCACTCGATCAACTCCACAGAACTGGGTAACCTAGCATCATAAGAACACAAATAGCTTTATATTTCAGATACTTAAATTTTTTTGATAGTTGTTCTTCCAAAAAAATATTCACTGAAATCAATTGTTCCTGATATGTTGTCTTAAACTAAAAAGCAAGAGCCATTTTTCTACCTAAATGTTTTAAAAGCACTGGCAACTAGAAATACAGGACTTCGTTGCCCCCACTGGAAATGTCACATCTTCAAATCCTCTTTCCAATTGTTGCCTTAAAGCATGTCATCACTCAAAACACTGAGTCACAGAGAGCCACAGAGGTCAGCATCCACCTATATAACAGTCAGAAATCAAGTGCTGTCGCTGTTTTAGTCCATGAAGGACCCTGAGACTACCTACGGCATGTTTGTCAAAGCACAGAGAATGAAGTCCCAGCTGGACTCACTGGGACTGGAACATATGTCTTCCCACCCAAATGTTGTTGCTTTCAGTTAGAAAGTCCTTCCCTGTGGCACCAAAATCCTTTTGGTTCCATCTGCAAAGCAGAGCAGCTTTAGGAGAAAGGACTGAGAGCCTCCTCTGACCCAGAATAGCTCATAGCTTTGTCATTATATATAATATTCTCTATGGAGGTGGGAAACCTTACTTGATACGTCTTTCTCAGAGGAGGAATGTGTTTTCCAGCTTAGAAAGGAAATGGCAGGTTTAATCTTTATGTATAAAGCATGCTGTTTCAACATCTAAATGAACACCTCAATCCCTGGAGGTCCCCGAAGTCAAGGAAAAGCCCCACACCGCTTCTGAAGGTTACAAAACACAGGATGGGGATCAGGATCACTCACTGGTAGTGCAGGAACGTGCACCCAGAGCTCTCAGAATGGGGCCAGAACTCGACAAAGGAACAGTTTCAGGCACACTGTCTTTCTCAGAGGAGGTTTAACACCCTAATGGATCCACCAGCCCATCCTGAGATTACCTACATATTATGCAGGCACCCAGTAAAAGCTATGGATTTTGCTATGAAGATAAGGCACCTAAACCTGTTGATACATGTGTAGGGAATACCAATACAGTTCTTCTGCATAAAGCTCTAGCCCTCCTTTCAGACAGGGACTAAAGGAAACTAGTGGAGAGAATTCTACAAGACCTCAGAGCAAATCCATGGCAAAGCCAGGAAAAGAACTCCACCAAATCTTGTCTCACAGCTCTCACAGCCATGTTCATACTCCTCATGCCTATTCTGCCTCTGAAAATTAACTGAAATATTAGGATACACCCTGTTTTATACCACTGATCAGCCTTACAGCCTTTGGCTAAATGTCCCAGGCAGCCTTGGAAGGTGCAGCCAAATGAGTGATTCAACTGCAAAAATTCAGATCCAAGATGAGTGGTTTGCCAGGGGATGCAAAACAAGTTTCAGAGCAGGCAGATGGCTGGAGGGCAGGACTTCAGCAGGTACGTTCACATCAACAGCCCAGATGCGGCTGTTTGTTGGTATTCACACAGCCACAAAGTTATCTTCAGTACAGCAAGAGGAAAGGGACCAAATCCAGGAAGAGTTCAGATTGTAATACTCAGCATAGCCCAAAGGGAGTTCAGAGAAGGGTTATATGAGCCATCAGGGGGATGACGGAGCCAACTTTGGACAAATGATTCAAGAAGCCAAGTATTTCAGCTTGGCCAGGCAATGACTAAGGGAAGGATATATTGCAACAGTATTTGGATCATACTTTATATTATAAAGTTCCACTAACAATTGGTTTGGAACACACTTAGGATACAATTAACAGAAGTTTGTAAGCATATAGTATTGTAAATTACAAGCAGCTTACTGATTAGTCAGATTTCTCAACACTCCATTAACTATTTTATACCTTTTACAGGCTTTTCCAAATGAAAAAATACTATAACAAATGACTGTGATGCTTAGGAGCATAAGCCTGAATAAAGGACACAGGAATTATCCAAACAAGAGGGGTTTCCAAGCAGGGATCCCTTCATACTAAGGAAAATCTCCTTGCCAGGCACCATTGCATAACGCCCCTGAAGCAACAACTGCTCATGTGGAAGAGTCACATCAGTTTAGTTATTTTAATGAAATTTAGCATCCAGGAGCAAGAAGGTGCCTGTGGCATGTGACCAGTCAGCATTCAACAGTAGACTTTGGGAATCAATGACTTAGGGCACTGTATGGAGGTGGAATTAGTTCCAGTGAAATGACTGTAAGGACTGGTTCCAGCGACGGGAGGAAGAGATTATATCAATTATCAGGAAAAATTTCTATTAGGCAACCAGTCCCCAAAACTATACCCATCAGTGGGAGGTCTTTTTGCCTGATAAATGGAAAAGTGCTCTGGGCATAGTCCTGAGCTATCCATTACTGCCAAATAAACCCAGTGGATCTTTCTACAATATCATCTCTTACACTACCAAGAGAAAACTGAGCTAATTTGAATAGTCTTGACTCCTTGTGATGAGTATACCCTTCTGAGGGCAGAGTTAATGAGATGGGTGATACGGGTTTCTTTTCTGGGCTGTAAATTTCACAAGTGAATCTACTATGCTATCCATACTGGGGTGGTGCTTCAGCAGGAGGAATTAAAGAGTACAGAAGAGGGTGCTCTAATTGTCTAACATATACAGAGAGCAACTCAAGGCAGGAAAAATTAGGCAACACCCATTCCACAGTTATGAAGAATGCAAGGCCCAAAGACTTTAACAGAAACAGGCAGAAGTTCTCAGGTTGTTCTGAACAGCACCACCCTGGCTTCTAATGCTAAATGAATGCTGAGATGTATTTTAGCTTTGCTGCAGGATGAGAAAGAATATGTGTATTCCTTCTCCCTGTATAACAGGAGCCTGTTAAGAAGCATTATGACATGCTATTAACTACATATACTGGCATTCCAGACCTAGCATGATAAAAAGAAAAGACTCATAGAAAATACAAAGGCACACATCCTTGTTACTACTGACTGGCCTTCTCCTCTGGGACACCAGCAAGACTTCATCATCCAACAGTTTTCATGTTATGGGAGCAAGCTAGCCATACTGGACAGCAATCTAGGCTCAGTCAGGTTTTGTATTCTATTAACTAATTGTTGCCCTGACTTTTAAATGAAAATAGAGCATCTTTCCAGTGGCCACATATACATCTGTGACCTCAAAACAAGATGCATCAGCTGATAAAAGTAGCTGTTACAAAGATAATTAAAAACTTGTCCGCAACAGGAAAAGAGGATGCAGGAAAGGCACTGCATCTGAGGGAAACTTTGTCTTATTCTCCAATACTAAAGCACCTTTTTAAGGTAGTCTCCAGACAAATAACAGGTTAGTCCTACTAGTCCCCTTCAGAGGAGCCAGCATCTACCCTAGAAATCCTCTAGTCTTACATGGTCAACCTTTTCCTCAGAGTCTTCATCCTAGAAGGATCAGGAAGGAAAAAGAGAGAAAGAAGTTAAAAGGAAGCACTATGGAAGCCTGCACAAAATAGCTTCAAGAATGACATTTCTGGCTGTCTTGCAGCACATGCTTTGCAACCTTATTCACCTGAACAAAGCATAAAATTGATACTACCATTGTATCATTTTATATCCAGTCATTTATGCATAAACCAACTGTGATACTTAAAGCAGGAATGTTTGACTGCAATGGCAGGAAGTCTGACAGTAGCAGACCTTGAAAAGAAACATGAGCACAAAGAGAACAGATTTAGTTCATTCCCCCTATAGAATGAAAAAATCCAAATTATTCAAGTGTGTAGGATGCCTGAAAGATTTGCATGGTCACTGCAGACATGCCAGAGACCAGAATTTATGCTGGACCAGTCATACTAGGGGTTATATACTGTAGTAGGCTTTAGCCTTTTTCAGGAGCTACTGTTTCTCAAGACAACCTCAGATTCTCCCCTGGGAGCCGGAGCTGTAGCAGTTAGCATAAGACAGGCATACCTGACAACAGTGTTCGCTTTAGCAGATGATTTTTAGCTAACACTGTAGTATAGAGGAGTAGCTTGGTTGTGGGTTAGATGAGTAACTCAAGGAAAGCAGACTGTTAATCACTGTGAAAGCTGAAAACTGATTGAGAACCTTTTAGATGAGCAGACTGTCAACACCACCAGTGGTAAAACCCACTGTTGTCAGACAAGAAATGCAAGGAGGCAATTAAGAACCTGGTAAGCTCTGTGCTATTCTAGAAATCACAGTGTTCAGAATCACCCAGGAGAGAATCTAGGGTATGCTATATTGACCTATGACCCTGCACCAGGTGTACGCATAGGACAGCTGGGAAAACTCCACTAACGCACTTGACTTTTCTTCTGGACTGCATCAACTCCCTTTGGAACACAGAAGCCATGTGATTCATAAATTGCATGTATCTCTGATTAAAGTGGTTTGTTATCCGAATTCACTTATTGTCTGTCTTGTCATCTGTTCTTACGGTCTGACTAGGACAAGAGCAGTGGGAGGCTACATGCAGGTTAGGACAGCTGGAGTACAAAAGTATCCGTATTAATGAGCAGCACAAATGAGATCAGATTTGCCCAACTAGTAAAAATCTGTTGGAAGTGTGTATCTGTCAGCCAGGGACTCACTTGATCCCACATCCAAAAGCAGAAAGGCTTCTGTGGGTCCCAACACGACCTAAGCTTCTCTGGATGTACTAGACTTACACTGGCACAGAAGAAAATCCAGCTGGACAACACATGTTGGAAGAGCATTTAAATAACTATTTCTTTGAGCAATCTTCCACATGGATTTCACCCTCAGCAATTCATTTTTTTTCTTGCTTATTCATTTGGGTTAGATAATGGAATCCTATTTAAAAGATGCCTGGATGTCAGCCTAAAGAATCACTGCCAGGAGTGTTTGTAAACTGGGTGGTGGAAGTCCAGATAGCTGCTTTGCAAAATTCACCCGTGGGAACATCTTTCCAATGTACAATGGAGGAGGCCCAAGCTTTTGTCTGTCTACCTGAATGTACCCTGATTAAGGTATTTTTTACAGCACAGAAATGCTCACTTTTTAACTGTCACCCAAGGACCACAACTACATAGGCAAGCTCACAAATGCCAGGTAGGATAACAAGAGAAAAACATACTTTCAGAATTGAAAGTACAGAGCCTTTTCCCAGCTGTGGTGAAATGTGGAGAAGAGAACCAGCAGGGAACTTGATTTTTGGGAAAAACCTGACATAAAGTGATCTTGTCCTACATGTGTATAGATACTATCAACATAATCTGGAAAACCCTCATCCTGGAGGTTGACATATTGCATATTAGTCTCCACTCAAAGGATCTACAAAGTGCTGCCAGAGACACACCGGAAAAACCATATTGAGGTTGTAAGAGATAGAAATCAGGGAACTCTTGAACAAGGTCCCAACAGAATTCCATCACCATAGGACAAAGAGAAAACAGACTGTGGAAGTAGGATAACATTACAATATTTATGCATACAGATTTCTTATGGAACAACAAATAGTTCACTCTTGATAGACACAGAAAAGGGAAAAGTTTGCTGATATATTTTTTAAAAAGGCTTTTTCACTCAGCTTTCCAAATCAATCCCATTGAAAGCTCCAAACCTAGCCAAACATCATCTTCTGTCGTCAAACATTCAGGCTTTTGGGTGCAGTGATGTTAGAGCCAGGAAATACGTTTGACTTTCGTTCTAGAAACTGTCCAGAAGCCCTGGTAGGATGCGCTTGCAAAGATCTTCAAGAGATCTCATTATATGATATGTGCTTTCCATATACAAATAACATGACCAGCTTGAGTTTCTCCCATTTTGTCAGAAACTTGATAGCACCAGAATGAGTAAATGTAACACATCAAGCCAGGGGATGGGTAAGGCCTCTATCCCTCCGAAAATGAAACATGGAAAAAAAAGTTTGAAATGTGGACTTCTGGCATGAAACTAGCAGATTTATCTCTAGGAATTCCCACTTAAATCATATTCCCCTGGGTGCACAAGAAGTGCCTGCCAATCTGCCAAGGAGCTCTGAAGGCAAGGTACACACACAGCCTTTTCTGCAGGAGGATGCACCAATTACAGCAAATAATCATGTTCCTTCTTGCCTCGCAAAATAATACATAGCAGCAGGGTTGTTAGTACTTGCACTTCTGAAAAGGCAGGAATGCTCTGCATGTCAGATAGCAGACTGTGAGCCTTGTGTCCTTTTGTGAGCCCTTTGAGGAGACAGAGGTCTACATTTGAAGATAATGCAGGTGCTTTCACATAGGAATGGGAATTATCAAATAGAGACCTGGGCAGAGGAATTACAGATTTGCTGCTGTAGTTAGGAATATTATTGTGATAGATATATACACATAACAGGTGCTGAAAAGATACTGAGCTATCAGACTGTTTTCATAGAGCTTGAGGGAAGTATATTAGGCTACAAGGCACAAGACATTGCAGTTATGTCCTAGAGAAGGGAGTTTTAACAACAAATTTGTGACCAAAGACACACAGTTTGGAGTCTCTTTGGAAAGGGGGAGCCCAGGTCAAGGAGAGATTAGCAGTAACCTGATAAGATCTATGCTTCAAGTCAGACGATTTGCCTATTGACTTCAAAACAAAGATCCTTTTAATTACATTAATTGTTCCCCCCCCACAAAGTGAATTTCCTTGTAATAAGCCCAAATGTTGAAACATGGATAAACAGGTACTTTTTGCTTCCTTCAAACAAGTTGCTCTGCCTGGAAAAGACTTCCTGGATGTTTCTCAGTGTCATGAAAAGACCAGAACAATAGAACAAATGGAATGTTCATACCAGAAATTTGAGCTGGCTGGAAACTGAGTGGATTGGCACGGAATTAAAAAAGAAAGAGTCAAAGTGAATTAAACCAGTTTTAAAACCCTGAGGAACCTCTGAAGGTAGAATCACCATCCTGAATGTGAAACTGCATATGAAATTGTGAATATGGCAAAGGTTTAAGACAAACCCCTTTGTCTTAAAAATCAGGAATAAGAACAAAACCTCTTATGCTGAAATTAATTACATGAGGCCTACTCCACTACTTCCAGTTCCAGAAAAAAAAGAAAGGACTGTTTTTTAATTTGCATTTCTTTTGGGAAGATTCCTTGAAAAAGTTTCAAGATGACCAGATGGCTGAGTGAGACATTGTATCAGCTGACCACACCACTTTACAGCAAGACAAGGCCAAGCTTCCAGTAAAGTAAAAGGTGATTTCCAATCTAGGGTGAAGAAAAAAACAATATTAGTTCTGTTAAATGCTCACTTTGGTATCAAACATAGTCACATATGAAAAGCCTCCAATTCCTGAACAAAGGAAAAGCTGTGGATTATTTATAGTGGATTTTTTCTCTCCTCCAACAGCTCCAAGGTTTTCAATTAACAGAAACATTTAGCAACAAAGACCTGTCTGAAGAGAAACTATTGACACAAATGATTCTTCCTGGTGGTTCAGATCCAGTAATAACATATCTGAACATTGTAAGGCCTAGAAGGCCTCACCTCTCTGCTGCTGAAAAGCTCACTGCTTTCAAACAGAACGCTGTAACTATTTCTTAGTCCTTTCCAGGGATGCCCAAGGACTGAAGTCCCTATGATCTCTTCCCAGCTATTATAATGGCTGTAATGCGATACACCAAGCACAAGTGCAGTAACTTACAGTCACCCAGCTGTACCCTTACCCAACACCCCGGTCTCTTTCGAACCAGGGAACCAGCCCATGAACTAGGACGGCCAGTTCCACTAAGAGAACAATCTGACAGTGAGCCACCCTAATCTGGAGGCCAACAATGATTACACCCCCTTAAATGACCATCTGGTTTCTTTAAGACTGTTTTTACCTATGAGGCCCATGGTTATTTCTATTTCTTAAATTACATCTCCTCCATATTCCCTCAGAGAATCCATCCTAAATGCCTACAGCACACCTGAGGAGGGGAGAATGCACAGGTGGAGATGATTCTCCATTATGCCTAAAGGAAAAGAGCATACTTTCTCCAGACAAATAAGCCTGCTCTATGAGGCATTACTGTAAGTGTAATAGGAAAGTTTTGTCACAGCACAGAGGGTCAGGGAGTAGCCAATCCCAAGACAGAAGGCCCCAGGGCTCTGAGCAGAGCAGCTTGAAGAACACTTGGAGCCAAGGTGGCTGGCAGGACGAAATGGGTTTGAAATTTAAAGAAGCCAAGAATATGTATGCTATGACTGGCACTGCAAAAAGTTAAGCATCACCTCATTTAAACAAATATCAGGTGGAACTCTGCTGTCACTTTTGTCCATCTGAAGATATCAGGGAGCATATTCTCTATGTCATTTCTTGAGAAGTGCTCCTTCCAGCTGGAGAGGCCAGTGGAGAAGCCATGCTAACATCCAAGAGCGAACTTCCAGGTAGAATTTGAGCATTCTGCAGCACTAAGCAAGAAAGTGAATCAAAACAGTTCAGATCTCATATTTCTGGATACAAGAGGATGTTGCCTCACTCTCCTGAGAAAGAGGGGTTCCAGAACCCCTTCTACCATTTGAAGATGTACTGATAGAGCAAATTCTAAACAAAAGTTTTCCTCCAAAGAGAAGTGGGAACTGAGTTTGTACATTATTACCCATGAGACAAAGACTCAGATGCTGCAAAAATGGCTGCTAGAATGACTTTTGTAGTGTGTGCAGGGAGGAAAGGAAAAAGAGCATCACTACACAAACTTCATAGTGACCACATCAGATACTGTAATCTGGCTCTTGCAAAAGCATCTGTTTACCTGTACTCTGTCTTGCTTCCATAGATGGTGGCAAAACTGGTCACAAGTGATGTGCCTGCTCATATTTTAATTCTGGGAATCAAAATACTGGGAAGATATGCATGCACGGGAGGGAGAGACTCCAACTCCTGTATGATACTACTCTCCATACTTCACACATGAGAGACTGTAGCCCTAAATATGGTCCTGCGTGAAAACTACACATCATGCAAAGGGCAACACCAGGAAAGGGACAGGGCAGTCACATGGGTCCCAACTCTAAGGACAAACAACTTCAAACGACAGAGCACACCACGCAGGAAAAGATCTCAGAAGAAATTAAAATCCCTCCATTGGAGACACCAGCAGGATAAATGACAGGTTCTCCTGACAGCACACCCACCTCTCCAAGAGAAGCAGACAGGGAATTCTTCCTGATGAGATTTTCATCTGCCAAGAGGTCCTGGCGGGCTCGACGGCCCATCTTTAGTATCTGGAGCGCAGGGGAAGATACGAAGGAGCGGAGGGCACACGGTTACTGATGAAAGCTGTTTCACAGCAGAGGGGAGAAAGCAAGGCACGGCTGTACCGCCGCGCCATGCCCCTCAGCGAGGCGCGGTGCCCTCACATGTGGTGCAAAGGCATCACAGCCGCAGGTGTTCACCCCGCGACCGCCCCTCGGCCCAGCGCCAGTCGCAGCTCGGACCACAGGCCGGCGCACAGCACCCAAAGCGGGAGGGCGGACTCCCGGGGCGGCCCACGCCGCCTCCCGGCCCTGCGCCCGGCCCGGCCCGCGTCTAAAGGCCCCGAGGCCCCGCTCGGAGAGGCCGGGTCTCCCCGGGCCCGCTCACCCCGGCGACGCCCCCCCGCCGCGGCGCCTCCGCTCTCTCCGGCTCAGCCTCAGCCTCCATCCGCCGCCGCCGCCGGTGCTTCCGGCGCACAGCCCGCCCCGCCAACCGGCACGGAACTGCCCCGCCGGGAGCTCTGGGCAGCCACAGCAACAGCCAGCGCCCTGGCAATCCTCAAACCTTGGCCTGACCGCCGGTGACAGAAGCGCTGCAATACGTCATGCAGGTGCTCTGTTACCCGGCTTTAATCCCACGTGCAGTGGGGCAGGAATAGCCTGCTACTCTGCCTTCTACAGCTTTTTGCCGTAGACACTTTTTAAGTTCCCACTAAGGCAAATAATCCGAGCGTTGTCTGTCTCCTCACAGAGGCTTCTGCCAAGTCTCCTGATCGCTTCTGATGCTCTTCCCAGTTCTCTCTGGCTCTGTAACACTGCTTTCCAGATGGGGCAGCCGGTCTCCAGAGTGCAAGTGGAGGCAGTCCCAAGGATCAAATATAAGCACAACGATCATTACACACGTGCCTCGTAAGCGTGAGTTGTGCAGATTTCCACTGAGCTGCATAAAATGTCCCCAGTCTGTTTCTTGACTGGGCAGATGTATAAATTAATTGTAAATAGATCTGGTTTTAGCTCCATGTGTTAAATAAACATTCAGCTTTCCAATGCTTTGTCCATTTGCTTATATTTTTTCTGGTATCTACTATTCCTCAGAATCTTCAACCTAAATTAACCTCATTAACCTAAATAATTGTCATTCATTTATTCTGCTGCTACAATAAAGAACTGTAGCACACCACAAACTACCCTGCTAACACTCTGCCATGATGAAAATTGACTGTGTAACCCTAAACTATTAAGCCTTCCAAGAATACCTATTACTAAAGGCACCAGATCTCACTCCATACCTGCTTAGCTTTAGTAGCAGCTCATGGTTTGGCTGAGGAACTTTCAGAAGTCTAAATAAATTGTATCAAATAATTCTCCTTTTTTCCATTCCTTACTGACATGTTCAAGTAGTTGTGCTGTGATGATCTAAGGATTAAGTGAAATAAGATTTGTGGGCAGAAGTAATAACTTTTTATTAGACCAACTGATATAGCTGGAAAAAAACATACAAGAAGTGTTTCTGTGCCTGAAAGCTTGTGTGTTTTTTCCAGCTATATCAATTGGCCTAATAAAAGATATTATCTCGCTTTACAAACCTTGACATGTTTAAGGAATTCAGTAACTGAGACATGATTTTCCTTTTTTGAAGCCAGGCTCGTTGGGCTTTATGAAATTATGATCTTCCAGATACTTTGTGCTTCTGTTTTAATTACAGATTCAAGTATTCATGAAGTATAGAGGGCAGTTTTTACCTAGCCCATCCTTCACCACCAGGGCCACAGGAATATGGCCTGCATTTCCCAGTTCCCATCTACTCCTACAAAGAGCTGCTGCAACAATGCAGCTACACAGATGCCAGGAGACAGAGGGGACTGTGGCTCTGGGGTTAGAAAGCACTGCAAGATGTCCGAGTACAGGCATACACTTACCTGACATACACAGCTGACCTTGATCAGAAAAACAGCATCCCAAGAGGAGCATGATAGCATCCAGAGCAATGTCTGCTAAAGCTGGAGGGCATCCCTGGGGTGGGAATCCTTGGGTAGGAGTGCCAGCACTGTGGCCCCAAACAGGTAGCTGTCAGGGTGTTCCCACTGGAGGCATGGTAGAGACAATACCAGGTGTCATCCTGGACAGACAGATCATGAAGCAGCAGGACCAGCAGGTTCACCTGTTTGGAACTGTCCCCCCTCTTCAAGCTCCACCTCACAATTCCTCCGAGTCCCCATCCCAGACACCACTCTACCTCCACTTCCCAGCTCCCCTCAAGACACTCTGTGTGCTGCTTGCTGCCCACCCCAGGTACAGAAGTCTCAGGCCAATAGAGAAAGAGTGGAGTCCATGTGCAGGAAACAAAAACATTTAAGCACGTGGGGAATTGAGCCTTGCCTCAAAACTTTGACTTCCGACTTAAGAGATTCTCAATGAGAGAGAAGAGCAGATGTGTAGAAAGAATGAAACCCAAAATCTGTCCTGCCTTGAGTCCTTCCAGACCCAATTTATTGAAATGGGGTTTTTCACCCACCCTGACACAGTTCTGCCTGCCTGGGGAAGGCAATAGGGAAAAAGGAGTTTTCATCTGTTGTTTCATGTTGTGGCTTAAATGGATCTTGCTTGCTTGAAGCACTGGGGTCACCTTTTCTGAATAGTTTAATTCTCCTCTGCCATACTGGTGAAACCACAGGCAGCATTTGACCTTGGGCCTAGAGCAGCTCCACTCAACCAACTGAGAAGGAGCCAGGTAACAGGACAAACATCTGGTGCTGCTGTGATTGTCCAAAGCCATTTTTTGTGCTTGCTTCCTGTCCAGTTCAGATCTGTCATGCCAGAGTTTCTCTTTCCCAGTGTACAGTTCCAGGTGTATTCTCAGGTCTCAGTCTGCCTTACTTGTTCGGTTTTGCCCTCACTATAAATCACACTGCTGCCACCCCCTCTCTTCTGAACAGCAAGTAAGAACTACGCAGGCATTCCTTTCACAGACAAGTTCTCACATCTAAGTATGGACTCTCTCCATCTGGTTTCAACTCAAACCTGATCACACAGAATAGGACTAACAGAGTCCCCCACTAGCACTGTTTACTGTTGATTACCCCTTGACTGGACAGATGTATGAATAGAGCTTGTGTCTGGTCCTGCTACCCATGAAAAAGCCATGAGAGTCTGGGAAAGCAATCACACTTGAGCACTCCCATATGCTTCTGGTCCTTTAGAGAGAGGGCACACATGTGTAGTTAAAGCTGCAGCTATGGCAGAAAGCTGACATGGTAGCACAATGACCACCTTATTCAGAGTGGCCAAAGGTTTTGCTAAGTAGCTCCCTGGCAGCAGTAAGATTTGTGGGATGCAGGGCAATTCCAGTAGCGACAAGTGACATAGTGCTGCACCTTTCTTCCACACTCAATCCTCCCATCGGGCAGCCAGCCAGATTCCCAATTTTGACAGGGGCCAATTCATTAAAAGCAGTATGCTTCCGTTGGGAAGCAAAGTGCTCAGCAAAAACTGCTGCTGTAGCCTGCTCCACACTAGCAGCACACTGGCAGCTCCAAGCATCTCAGTTTGATTTTTCTGCAGTTTTTTCTTCATGCACCTCAAAGTATTTACTTCATCTCTATGGGGTTTTGCAGGAGGGAAACAACTGCAAATATTCTATTATTTCTGTGGGTTCCAGAACAAAATCTCCTAACAATTGCAAAGCTTCAAACAAGAGGTTCCTCCCTCTGGAAGGTAGAAGGCGCTTTGACAGGCAGCAAAGGCCACGTATTTGCCTGTCTTGATCTCCACGAGAAGAGATGCTGTTCAGGTTACATCAACCCCAGCTCAGACTGTCAAACCCCAGCCAGAGTTGCGAAGTGTGAAATATTTCCTATGACACTCACACATTCAGTAGCCCTGTCAGGCTCTCCCTCAGCCTAACATGTCCAAGATACGCAACCTGTTAGTGATGACTGCTACTTGCAGCCACCAGTGTTGGTTCCAGTGAATGTCAGACCATGGAGATTCCATAACTCTCTCATCCCACAGAGCAACACCTGGAGCAGAAAGTGGCCCATTACTGGAACGAGCACCGCACCTATATCCACTATTATTTCCAAGCAGTAAGTCCCCACTGTCAACTTGTAAGAGAAAAATCTGATCGCAGCCATTAACAACATAACCTTACATTTTGTACTATTGCATTTCATCCAATTTCTGCTGTGTCAGCCTTCAAATCTGCTTACACCCAGTCCTCCCCTGTATTGACAATGCCTCCCAGTTTTGGATAAACAGCCAATTTCATTAGCACATCCATTTCAGTGTGCCAAGATCATTAATAAAAACTGGGCCCAGGACCAGCCTCTGGGGAACTCTCTTAATTTCTTATAATTTCTGTACTTATCTCCATCTTAACTAATAATTCACCATGCGGCACTGTAGTAAATGGATTACTGAAGTCCAAAGCAATCAGTTCTACTGCATTTAATGTGACCTCCAACCTAACACAAGGTAGAGGAGGTGTGCAGAAAAGCATCCAAAATTCATTTCAGAAGTGCCTGGGGAGCTCTAGAAACATCCATCCCAATCTACGTTAAAATATTCCATAGATTGCTAACGTCAGCACTCAGAATTTGCACCTTAGTCCAAGCTGTGATTTGCTGACATCATCTTAGAGCCACTACATCTTGGAGCTCAAATTGCTCTTCTCCAGGCAAAGCAATAAGCAAACAACAAGCAGCCCACTCTTTCGTCTCCTCAGAGCTGCAGGGAATGGGCTCAGCAGGCATCCAGCTGCCCCATGGATTTCCTGTCAACCTCTTCCACACTCTGTGAGTGAGCCACTGGCCTCTGAGCTGGCAGTACTCTCCCAGCCCCAGGCCCCTGAACACGTAGGCGAAGAAAGGCTCCCTGCAGCTGTGCCTGGTGTTTGCAGCTGCACTGTTGCTGGACACCACTGCTCCAGGCACAGGGGCCACATGACCCTAGGGCCCACCTCTCGAAGAGCATGAAGATCCAGGACTTGCTTCCGCAGAAAGTTCTGCCCAACTCCCACCTTGCCCACAGCCCTGCAGCAGCTGTCCCTGCCCCACTTTCCCAACACATCACCAGACCACTGGCAGTGCTTTGAGTGGCTGCCATGGTTGGGAAGGCACAAAGCTGCCACCTGGCCCCAGGAGCCTCACTGGCTCAGGGGCTGCCCCTCTGCTGGCCCCAGGAGAAGCGCTGGGTAGTGGAGTCGGGAGTCCCTGCTCACTTGAGGCAGGGTGCAGGTGAGGGCAAAAGGTCTCTCTCTCACTCCAAGGAGCGGGAACACCTCTTTGGTGTTCAGCGCAGCGGGTGTGGGCAGAGCATGGAGGAGGGAGGCTGGTGTGGCGGGTGGCCGTGGTGAGAACATGCCCCGAGCAGTCCCGGGTTATGGATCGTGACCCCGGATGCGGCCGGTGCTGTGTCTCCCGCGTGTGGTCCTCGCCCCCTCCGAGGGCAACGGGTGCCCGCAGCAGCCTCTTCCCTTCAGCGAAGGCTGCCGTAAAAGGGACCCCCTAGGGCTCTCTGGCCACCCACCTTCCGGGCCGCGGGGCATCGCCCTGGCTCTGCCCGCCACCGTCCCT